>CM035841.1:206757807-206810307 GCA_020510985.1 Pholidichthys leucotaenia
ATGCATGTATGCATTTTCACATATATTCATATCTATGCATAGATGAGGATAGTTTAGCTTTGAATATATTTTACACATATAGGATTGTTAGTTATATTAACTCATGATGTCTGCACCACACCCGATGTCCTCTGGAGAGATGGCGACCTGAGGGGGACAGGTCTATGCGAATGCCGGAAGGAGGACATCACACACATATAGAACTTTAGAAACACTATACACATAGGGGGTAGGCTAGGGTTATGAGATGGGTATTAGACCCATCTCAACAGGGGGAGATGCAAAAATGTAGGTTTAGATGGATAGATAGGTAGATAGATAGATAGTGAGGTGCCCTGATAGGACACCTCAACAGGGGGTATTGTTGATAAAATGACTTGATTTCTCTGTCTCTCTGTCTCTCTCCGTCTCTCTCTCTCTTTCTCACTTCTTTATCTGCTTGCTTTACATGCTACACTACAAAGTTTAGATTACACCCCATAATTCATTCGTTGAAATCAGTTAGAATCAGCTCTGTACACAGCTGAGCTGACACGCAAGTTTAAAATATGTTACAGATACAATGAGGTAAAAAACCCTCCCTCTTGCATGAGGGGGGTGGTCAGGCTATAAAAACCATAGGGCTCCATTTTGGGGTGGCACACTCACTCCAGGAATTGCCTAAGTGGTGTGTCCCAGCGCTGTTGTAATTCCATATCTCACTTTCAGTAAATCCAGTGAAAATGTACTTCATCTCTCAGCCTGGTTATTTGGCCATCGTATCAAAGAACTGGGGTTTAAGGTAGTTTAGGCTCAACAAGAGAAAGAGTAACTGCATCCAAACTGAAAGTTTGATTTGGAAAGGTATTTCTAAGGTTTTTTGGACGAACAAGAATGACTTCAGTCTTATCTGAATTTAATAGCAGGAAATTACAAGTCATCCAAGCTTTGATTTCCTTAAGACAGGCTTCCAACTTGGCTAATTGATTACTATCATCTTGCTTCATTGACAGGTATAATTGTGTGTCATCTGCATAACAATGAAAATGCATACAGTGCAATTTATGTTTACTGTGGGACTTAATTTAGAATCTACTACAAAGACAATACAGATTCTTACTCAATTAAGGGAACAATGCCTTAGGGAGCTCAAAGCAAAATAATTTGATCTTCCCTGAAGAAACTTGCGCGTTTTTTTTTTTTTCAAAACCTTTGAATGGATCTCATTGAACTAAATAACAGTGAAGTTAAAAAATGTTTAGAAATTATTTACCCTACACTAATTTAAATATTGCTACTTATTTATATTGTTTATATTGTTTTAACTAAAACAGCATCATGATTTAAAATAGCTGAAATGATTTACAGTGGGGCAAAAAAGTATTTAGTCAACCACCAATTGTGCAAGTTCTCCCACTTAAAAAGATGAGAGAGGTCTCCAATTTTCATCATAGGTATACCTCAACTATGAGAGACAAAATGAGAAAAAAAAAATCCAGAAAATCACATTGTCTGATTTTTAAAGAATTTATTTGCAAATTATGATGGAAAATAAGTATTTGGTCACCTACAAACAAGCAAGATTTCTGGCTCTCATAGACCTGTAACTTCTTCCTTAAGAGGCTCCTCTATCCTCCACTCGTTACCTGTATTAATGGCACCTGTTTGAACTCGTTATCAGTATAAAAGACACCTGTCCACAACCTCAAACAGTCAGACTCCAAACTCCACTATGGCCAAGACCAAAGAGCTGTCAAAGGACACCAGAAACAAAATTGTAGACCTGCACCAGGCTGGGAAGACTGAATCTGCAATAGGTAAGCAGCTTGGTGTGAAGAAATCAACTGTGGGAGCAATTATTAGAAAATGGAAGACATACAAGACCACTGATAATCTCCCTCGATCTGGGGCTCCACGCCAGATTTCACCCCGTGGGGTCAAAATGATCACGAGAACGGTGAGCAAAAATCCCAGAACCACACGGGGGTACCTAGTGAATGACCTGCAGAGAGGTGGGACCAAAGTAACAAAGGCTACCATCAGTAACACACCGCCAGGGACTCAAATCCTGCAGTGCCAGACGTGTCCCCCTGCTTAAGCCAGTACATGTCCAGGCCCATCTGAAGTTTGCTAGAGCACATTTGGATGATCCAGAAGAGGATTGGGAGAATGTCATAGGTCAGATGAAACCAAAATAGAACTTTTTGGTAAAAACTCAACTTGTCGTGTTTGGAGGAGAAAGAATGCTGAGTTGCATCCAAAGAACACCATACCTACTGTGAAGCATGGGGGTGGAAACATCATACTTTGGGGCTGTTTTTCTGCAAAGGGACCAGGACGACTGATCCATGTAAAGGAAAGAATGAATGGGGCCATGTATCGTGAGATTTTGAGTGAAAACCTCCTTCCATCAGCAAGGGCATTGAAGATGAAACATGGCTGGGTCTTTCAGCATGACAATGATCCCAAACACACCGCCTGGGCAACGAAGGAGTGGCTTTGTAAGAAGCATTTCAAGGTCCTGGAGTGGCCTAGCCAGTCTCCAGATCTCAACCCCATAGAAAATCTTTGGAGGGAGTTGAAAGTCAGTGTTGCCAGCCCCAAAACATCACTGCTCTAGAGGAGATCTGCATGGAGGAATGGGACAAAATACCAGCAACAGTGTGTGAAAACCTTGTGAAGACTTACAGAAAACGTTTGACCTCTGTCATTGCCAACAAAGGGTATATAACAAAGTATTGAGATGAACTTTTGTTATTGACCAAATACTTATTTTCCACCATAATTTGCAAATAAATTCTTTAAAAATCAGACAATGTGATTTTCTGGATTTTTTTTTTCTCATTTTGTCTCTTATAGTTGAGGTATACCTATGATGAAAATTGGAGACCTCTCTCATCTTTTAAGTGGGAGAACTTGCACAATTGGTGGCTGACTAAATACTTTTTTATCCCACTGTATATCAGACTTAGAAGAACGGATCCTTTAGAGATTCTAGGTGTGTCTGAATGTCATGCCTTGTAACCTCTCCCCCATTGTGGCCAATGGGGTGATTTTGTAATAAATGTACATAAATTCAACTTTCTGCCTGATTATTTGACTTTGAATAATTTAAGCTCAAAATTATTCTAACGTTGTATTCCCATAATTAAATGACTTGTTGAAAGAACTATTTCAGCAGCTTTCTCTTGCAAGGATCCTCCTCTATACCAAGGTGTCCAGGAAGCTGCCCACTTGCTTTCCGACTGCGAGGATGGCGATGAAGTTGTGCCACGACTGGACCTGGACAAGGACTTTGAAGACGCACCAGAAATAGTTTAGGGTCTACAATGCACACTTACATGACGTTAGCATTTGCTCCGCTGTGCCTCTGCCCCACAGGTTTCTTTGTGAGATATGATTCATGGGATGTAGATGCATATAGGGGGATAGATTATTTTTGATATATTTTACACATATAGAATTGTTAGCCATATTGACCCACAATGTTTGCACCACACCTGATGTCCACCGGAGAGATGGCGACCTGAAGGGGGGGGGGGGCAGGTCCACGTGACTGCTGGAAGGGGACATCAGTTATATATAGAAACTTAGAAACACTACACTCAGGGGTTCGAGTAGGGTTATGAGATGGGTTTATGCCCATCTTAACAGGGGGAGATGCAAAAACGCGAATATAAGTTGCTATTAAGTTAGTGAGGTGCCCATTAGGACACCTCAACAGGGGGAATTGTTGATAAATTTTTATGATGCCCTTGTCTGTCTGAGAATGTTGGTTACTCTGCAACTATGTTTCTCCAACCTTCATTCTACTTGCTTTGAGAATGTCAGTTATTCTGTAACTATGGTTTTCATCCTTCATCCTTCTTGCTTTGCATGCCACACTGCCGCCGTTAAGATTACATCCAAGGACTTACTCACTGAAACCAGACAGAATCAGCTCTGCCCTCAGCTGAGCTGCCACATAGCGGAAGGACACTGATACACGTGAGGGGCGCCCTCCCTCCTGCTAGAGGAAGTAGCAGAGTTCTATAAAAACCATAGGACCCATTGTTGGAGCAGCACTCTCTCGATACGTCTTGAGAGTTGTGCTCTGACGCTGTATTTTGTACCATATCTCAGCTTCAGTAAAATAAGTGAAACTATACTTCACTTCTCTGTCTGGTTATTTAGCCTTCGTACCAAAAGAACCGGAGGTTAAGACATTTTAGCGCAACACTCTGAATCAGTCCATGACTGACTCCATAGACATGACCATCAGTACCTGGCTCCCTGGGATCCTCTGGTGGGTGGGGTTGAGTGTTGGAGGTCTGGACCGTACTGAGGATGTGCTGCAGCTGCTCATTGGTCAGACACACCACGCTGTCCTTCAGTCCTGCATCCCCATTAGGCGATGTGTGCTTAAGTTCCACTTTCACAAGCTTCTGAGCCTGGTCTGCATTCCCATTGGCTCTCAGGGCTTTGTGTTGGTTTGGTTTTACCTTTGGAGTAAAAACACAGAATCCCATCATTAGAAGCAATAACATCATAATAATGAATTTTGGAGGAGCTGCCCTCCCCTCATTGGATAATACAGGAAAGTAAGCTTCAATCAGACACACCACGCTGTCCTTCAGTCCTGCGTCCCTATTGGGCGATGTGTGCTTAAGTTCCACTTTCACATGCTTCTGAGGCTGGTCTGCATTCCCATTGGCTCTCACGGCTTTGTGTTGGTTTGGCTTTACCTTTGGAGTAAAAACACAGAACCCCGTCATTAGAAGCAATAACATCATCATAATGAATTTTGGAGGAGCTGCCCCTCCCCTCATTGGACAATACAGGAAAGTAAGCTTCAATCACACACACACTTTCAGCTGCTCCCCATTTGAGGTTGCCACAATGGATCCTGGGTGCACATATTTGATTTAGCAAGGAATTTATGCCAGATGCCCTTCCTGACACAGCCCCTCCCATTTACCCGTGCTTGGGACCGGCACAAGGAGTACACTGGTTTTGTGCTTCCTCCTGTGGTTGCGTAACCAAATTTCCTTTCCCCATTCTATTACGCTGAGCACCATAGCAGAGGGTGGACAGTAGATGGGGCTTGAACCCACAACCTCCTGAATGTGGGACGGATCCTCTACCACTAGGCCAAGCAAGCTTCAATCAATGCAAGTTTTATGTTAAAGGGCCTATATCATGCAAAATCGACTTTTTTGAGCTTTTAAGCATGTTATAATGTTAATTCCTCACCAAAAACACCCCCAAAGTGGTATTTTGCTCCATTCACGCATCTCTGAGTATTCCTCCTCAACCCTGCTCTCTGAGCTGCTGCTCCGCCCTGTCCCTGATAATGACTGGGTCCCCACGTTCATACGTATGAACGTGGGAGAGCCGCCCACTCCGGGAAGTGCCTGTGCTGCCAGCACCGCCCCCAGGGTAACGCACACACCCACTTTCTCCGCGCAGCTAACGGAGCGGTGATCGGCAAAACTCTTTCACTTTAGCATTGACGCTGTGAAGAAGTAGTTCCTCTCGCACCTAATCTGCTCAGTGACAACAACTGTTTGCTTTTTTACGTAAGACAATGTCTTCTAAGTTTTCGTGGGCGGAACCCAGCGACACGCTGCAGCAGCCGGCTCAGGGGTTACGTCATGAAATGGGCGGCAGCCACAAGAAGGAGAGGCGGAGCCTCAGAGATCGAGGCATCTTACTTCTGGGTTGGAAAAGTAGCTCACAAAAATAACTCATATTTCATAAGAAATTCATTCTCCAGTGTACCACAGGTAATATACTATCACATACATGCATATAGTTTACTCTGAAAGGCTTAAAATAGCATGATATAGGCCCTTTAAATAAAGACTGGCATGAGTGAGCCTTACTAACCAAGTAGCAAAAACAAGGTGTGGTCTAAGATAAAGGCTCATTTACAATCCCAACTATAAACACATGAAGTTTAAAGGTTAAGAGACATTGGTCAGAGCTGCTGTATGTGGATTATAATATTCTACTGTGAACTATAGTCAGGGTGCCACCATTGAAATTATGCCGCCACACCAAGGAAATATAAATTTAAGAAAAAATATGAAGGAATGACACTCCGCAAACGCGCATGCGAACAACGTGCGTGACTGTCATCCGTGTGGAGGTCGGAAGCACCTTGCACACATGTTCCAGTCGGCAGCCAGAGTGTCTCGTTGAAGTCGCTGTCCAAGAGAAGCATGAGCTTATTAAAGTATTTGAAACTCAGAAAAAAAGCAGAAGAGGTATGTAAGCAGTGGAGGCATTTATGGTGGTTTTAACCCGCTGGTAACAGGAACAATAATGAAGAGTCGCTTAGCCAACAGGTGTGGTTAGGCTTCATGTGCAGGGAAAGGCAAAAGTGACTGATGAATCACTGAGGATTTATTTTACCAGCCACTACAATATTAACTAATTTATGTTCATTATTATGCACCTGGCAAGTTAAGATGACCGAAATTCACCAAGTCAATGCCTTTAATCTGTCAACAGCCTTCAGACAAACTAAACATGCCAACATTTGGATTTCAAAATAAGGGTGGTTTTTCCTGCTGTCAGGGTGGTGAGATTTCTAAAAAACTATAAATATAAAGAAATAATATGTAGCATGACCTTGAGTTCCAATTTATTAAAATCATTTTATGCTGAAGGAAAATTGTTTCAACTCAAAGATCTGGCCATGAACTGCTTCTCTCACCCAAGAACCAGAACTGTAACCCTATCCATTGGCCATAAAGTGGAAGTTAATCCATTTCTCCAAGACTTAGTCACCCTTCCTTTTCTTCTCTTTGGCAAAGAAATGTTCTAATTGACAGTTTTATGATTGACATGACCCAGACGTGGCGAGTCAAGATTGTCCAGTAAGCAACCACAGTTTCACAGTGCCATCTGGTGGACGAATCAGGAATATTTATATTCTCGCTTTGCAGTGGATTTTATACATGATGGACAATGAACTAATTCATATTCTTTCTCTTAAGACAGTATCTGGTACTGAAAACCTGACTGAACTCTGGGGGACGGACAATGTGATTTCAAATGCTTTTATTGATATGATGTTGATATGTGCTGCTTTATTTTCAGGAAGAAATTAATTCTTGCATGCTTACTATTACAAGTTAATTACATTTACAATGTAGATGCATTTTATGCTTCCTTATTATTAAATTATATAATGGACTCTCAAAAGGATATGAGGTCTCGTAAAGCTCTAGCATGGGCAGCGTGTAATAAGCTTAAAAAGATATGGCATTTGACTCTCAACAACCAAAAGAAAATTCATGTATTCAGGGCGCTGATAGAGCCAATTTTGCTCTATGGCTTGGAGATGTGGACTCTGCACGTCAAGGAAAGCGTCTGGACTGGACATATACGAACTTACTGAGGCGTATACAAAACATCCATTGGTCCGAGCATGCCACTCTCAAGCGTATATATGGTGACATCCCACCCCTCTCTCAGAGGCTCACCAAACGGAGACTCAGATTTGCTGGCCATTGCCATCGGGCCACCGGGGAGATTATACACTCCCTGCTCCTTTGGAAGCCTATTGGCCCAGTCCAGTCACGGAAACTTACATTCCCAGAGGTGCTGTCAAGGGACCCGGGGACAGCGAGTGCGGACTTGGCGACAGCCATGGTAAATCACACGGTGTGGCAGCAAGTTGTTCAGTGTGCCCTGACCCTTCGGGCTGCTATATGATGATTATTAAGTAGAATATCTTGGTCACAAAAGTTTAAATAATTTATGCTTTCATAGGCTGCACACATACTTGAGGAGGATTTCACTCTCAGATCAAATCTCTCTTCCCCCTCCTCTTTCTTTAGGAGACCTCAGAAACTTAAACTGACCAATAGAACTCCAAGCTTTACTTTTGTTAAACAAAGCTCAAATGTAATTGAGCCAGCTCAGGTTTCATGAAGTTTTGGACCACCCTGCAACAACAGAGAAAACTTGATTTTTATTATCCTTTGTTTCAGACAGAGAGAGTTCTGGGGCGGTGGCCAAGCTGCAAGGAGCTTTCTCTGCTCCTCCATTTTTTTTCCTCTCTTCCAAGAAGGCCTAGAGTCTTCCAGCCTCTGCAAAATATTTTCTTTTCTTTAAAATTCATTTTTCTTATGTTAATATTTTCTTCTTTAAATCACCATGCAGGAAGACTTTGTTTGATTCATTTAAACCACCAACATCTGAAGAAACTGGTTTGTGAAATTTTTCCATTTTGGATTTCTGATCTGACTTTGCACAATAAACTAATTCCTTTTCAGTGCATAAGAGGGGACCTCCCCCAGCCTGCTGCCTTTGTGATCTCGAAAGCAGGCGATAACTGTGGGAGAATCTGTCCATCAGCCTCCCTATCAACAGAATCCATGGACATCCAGCTGAATAAGGTTGACACGTGGGGCCCCTGCTACCTACTGGGATGCAATGATTCTGCTGTGGCTGACAGTCTGTTGTTAATTTAACCTTAATTCTTCAGAATATTCCTGGTATCAGTTCTTTTAACTTAATTTCAAGCAAATCCCCAGCAGAATTTCAAAATGCATGTTGTTCTTTCATTAATCTTCGTTCTTTTTCAGAGTGAAACAAATTTTCCATTTTTATAGTTATCATTTTCTTCATAGAATTGCATCCACTTTTCTTAACTAATGCTAATTTATGGTTTTCCAATTTCCAGTATACTCACAAATTAAACTACGGTTTATTTGGTTCCACAAATGCTTGATTCACATAACTCAGTCTATAATGCCCATGAGACACACTGAATTCTCTGTTTTAAAGTTATCCAAATATATTAACCTATTCTGACAATTCTTAATAAACCACTGAAAGACATATGGGAGTTATTGTTTGATTTCATGTCCATCTTCTTGATTACCAGAGACAAGAACTCAAGGGTTTATTTTGAAACTGATTCATAATTGGTACAACAAAGAATTGTTAATATCATCATCATCATAACAGTCTGTCGGGGGCGACAATGACTGTTTCATTTAGGTCAAAATTGTCCATTATATGGACTGGTGCCCCTAATGAGGATTTGAGCGTAATGAAAGTAAATCTTCATTCCTACTCACATTCATATTTACATTAATACTTGTACCAACATTAAATTACCTATAAAAACCCATAAATCCACTACAGTTATAATAGAAATAACTGCATCTTTGGTCATTTAAGTTAATTTATTTCATTAAATACCATTTTATAAATATTTTTCTTTGAAATCTGAGTTCAATTATTGTTCTATTGTGGCTCTGCAAAATTATGGTCAAAAGTGTAAATTGTATATGGAAAAAAGTCAAAATTTTACCACAATCTGTTTCAAATTTATAATAAGAAACCAATTAATTTTATTTAAAAAAAAAAACATGGAAAAGTATTCAGGCAGAGGGTCCAGGAGAGGAGAGAGCATGGGGAGGAAAGAAAGATGACACCAGTAAAAAGTCCAAACACAGGATGTCTGGGTGGGATCCCAACTGGCCCAACATTCCAAGAGTAAAGCCTTGGTTGTACAATACTTCATATGATAAGTTCCATATGCAAAGTTACTGTGCAAAATTAATTACATAAATAAATAAATAGTATAAAATTGACATATTCCGGTTACAACAGTATCATGTGTTTTCCGTCTCTCCCCCGGAAAAATATGTTGCCACTGCGCCAATGTCCAAGTCTGAGGAAACACTGTATAGTCATTACTGTGGACTGTAGCAATCTACTGTGGATTAGAGTAATGCACTGTGTACTACAGGAATCTGCTGTAGACTATATCAATCTGCCATGGACTGTAATAATCTACTGTGAACTACAGTAATCTGATTTCAATTTGATAGTAAACAATTTTACAGGAGTATCTGAACCTTTACCCAAGTACATTATGTGTGTACCATTATCACTTCTGTTGGTATATACAGTGTACACATACAGTGGAGATCAAAATTAGAGAACAATGTATTAATACTTGATTTATTCTAAAAATATGTTATTTGTCATGGTTCAGAATTTGACAGAATATAAGCTACCACTATACCACTGCTGATAACCAAGGCACTTCAACTCAAACATTTACGTATCATCACTCTATCACTCTATAAAAGCAAGAAATCTCTGCGTGTCTGTCACATTCATAGGACATCATAGGACGACCGTTCACAGGACATCATAGGACAACCTATGATCTCTGCCTGAACATCATAGGACATCCTATGAACTCAGGCATCATAGGATGACTCACGATGCCTATATGATGGCACATAAGACAAATATGTCTTTATGATGTCATATACATCAAGGCTGCCTTCATGTCTTTATGATGTCATATACAGTGAGTCCATGCCAGAAAGCCTCTTTTTGCTCAGATCTATTTTCATGATCCTGTCCATGAACTGGAATTACAACGCACCTATCCCTCAACCAGTGGTCTCAACGAAGAAGAAGAAAACGAAGATCCACCAGATGGAGAGCAATGGAATGACGACAACTGCTGCACGTCAGAAAAGATGCCATGAAGATGAAACACCTGAGGTTCCAGCAGTACATTGCACCCGTCTGAGACAGGAGGACACCCTTCGCCAGCATAGGGTACAACAGACTTTAAAGTACATTTCTAGGACATCATAGGACAGCCTATGATCTCTGCCTCATCATCATAGCATGTCCTATGAACTCAGGCATCATAGGACAACTCGCCATGCCTACATGACGGCAAATGTGTAACCTTGACGAATGCCAGTCTATACTACAAATGTGTAAAATGCCAAGCAAAGAGCTGATTTTCTCCGGGTGCTCCGGTTTCTTGGTTTCTACGGGCATGCACAGGCCTTCCTAAACCGGGTCGAAAGCCACTTTTTCAGGATCGTGCCTATGAACTGGAATTACAACGCACCTATCCCTCAACCAGTTGTCTGAACGAAGAAGAAGACCCACCAGATGGAAAGCAATAGAATGAGGAGAACTGCTGCACATCAGAAAGGATGCTGTGAACATGAAACACCTCAGGTTCCACCAGTATGCTGCAGGCATGACTGTGAACAACACAGCCGTCTGAGACAGGAGGAGACCCTTCAGCAACGGGCATGCAGAAATACTTGCTTATACTTGGTTTCTACGGGCATGGACAGGTATGCAGGGGTACGTACTAGTTTTGTAAAAAAAAAAAAAAAAAAAAAAAAAAACAACAGTGAGCAAAATTAGAGAAAAGTGACCACTCTGTCAGAAGAAAAGATGTAAATGTTTTTTTTTTTAGGGCTATAGGATTGAAAAATTAATAGGAAGTGTAGAGGCCTTTGCTTTGAATGACTTCAGCACATCTGTGTCCACAGGACATCACTAATTTCTCACACTGCTCTGGTTTGGGGGACAGGATTATAAAAAGACTCTCAATGGGGAATCGGTTCAACACTGCAGCTGAAATTGCTCGCCAGTTCACTGCCAAATAGGGCAAGGATCCATCTCGGCACACAGTGTCTCTCCTTTTAGGCAATTTGGACTCAAAGCTCACTCTGCAGTGACCGAACCTCTCATCAGCAGAAATAAGGCAAGACTTGCCTTTGCCGAGGAGCATGTTGTGTGGACAGAGGAGAACTGGTCGAGCGTGCACTTCAGTGATGAAAGTATGTTCAATTTATTTGGGTCTGATGGGAAACAATATGTTTGGCATCAAACTTGGGAAAGACTGAACCCAAAGCGTGCAAAGAAGTCAGTTAAATTTGTAGGAGGAAGTGTCATAGTTTGGGGGATGCTTTCTGCAGCAGGAGTTGGGCCTCTTGTACAGCTACATGGCAGGGGGAATGCAAATGTTTATATGAACCTCCTTCGTCAACATGCAATTCCTTCACTGCAATTGTCTCCCAATCAGCCCACAATTTTCATGCAAAACAATGCCCCCTGTCACACCGCAAAACAGGTTAAACAGTTCCTTGAATCTAACAATATCAAAACAATGAAATGGCCAGCCCAGAGTCCAGATCTAAACCCCATAGAGAATCTCTGGAAAATCCTTGACGACAAAGTAATGGCTTAGAAACCCACTACAGTTGCTGAACTGTGGAAGAGACTGCAAGAAGAATGAACCAAGATCAAGATCATTCTATTGGGGCACCACTGAGAGCATCCTCACCAGCTGTATCACGGTGTTGTATGGAAGCTGCACCGCCTCCTGCCGAAAGACACTACAACGCACAGTGAAAGAAGCCAGCAAGATCACCAGTACCCCTCTGCCCCCCTCTTGGACATCTACCTCACCCACAGAGCCATCAACATTGCAGGAGACACCTCCCACCCCTCACACTTCCTCTTCAGCCCCCTGCCCTCGGGGAAAAGGTATCGAAGCCACCGGGTCTGCTCCACAAGACTGCTAAACAGCTTTGTTCATCAGGCCATCAGGACCCTGAACTCTGCCCCCCTGCCCCTTCCCGGACCGTAACGCACTCACCTGCACAATAACTACCTCAGCTGGTGGCACAGAAAGACTGGCCCACCAACAGTAATATATTTGCTGTTGTATGTCTCTGCACTTCAACTGCAACCATTTGCACAAATGCCATATCTGCTGCTGTCTGTTATTGCAATACTGACCATGTGCTGTCCTATCTGTTACTGTCTGCACCTACACTACCGCATTGAACTTACAACTATGGGTATTACGTCTCTACTTTTTTGTACATAGGATTGCTGGGTGTCATTATCGTTATTACTGTACATAGACTGCTGTTGTTTTTCCAGCCTTATTCCCTTTTATTTTTTATATTGTGCACACCGCGGGTGGCGCGGTGGCGGAGTGGTTAGCACTGCGGCAGCACAGCAACTCACCCTTGGCTGGGGGATCCTGGGTTCGATCCCAGCCCTCGACCAACAGTGATCTGTGTGAAGTTTGCATGTTCTCCCTGTGTCTGTGTGGGTTTACTCTGGGATTTCTCGGGTTTCCTCCCACATGCCAAAAACATGCAAGTTAGGTTAACTGGCATCAAACTGGGGATTCTAAATTGTCCTTAGGTATGACTGTGAGAGTGAATGGTTGTCTGTCTCTCTGTATTGGCCCTGCAATGGACTGGCGATCTCTCCAGGTTGTACCCTGCCTCTCGCCCAAAGATGCTGGGATAGGCTCCAGCCCACCCCCCCCACCCCCCGCGACTCGAAAAGGATTAAGCGGAAGAAGATGAATATTGTGCACACCACTGAAGAGAGAGCGAAACGCCATTTCAATTCTCCTATATGTCCTGTACGTATAGTAGTATTGACAAATAAAATCTTTGAATCTTTGAAACCAGAACAGTGTGAGAAACTAGTGATGTCCTGTAGGTGCAGATGTGCTGAAGTCATTCAAAGCAAGGGCCTCTACACTTCCTATTAATTTTTTATTGTATAGCTCTAAAAAAAAAAAAAACATTCTTTAAATCTTCTCTTCTGACACAGTGGTGACTCTTCTCCAATTTTGCTCCTTGATTTTTTTTTTTTCCACAAAATAAATGTTTGTGTTGAAGCACCTTGGTTATCAGCAGTGGTATAGCCACAGCTGATATTTTGTAAAATTCTGAACAATTGTGAATAACACATTTTAGAATAAATCATGTATTAATACATTGTTCTCTAATTTTGATCGCCACTGTATATAGTATATAACATAATACAATATAAAGGTAAACTTTCATATATTCTCTTTTTAATCATAGTGAAATAGTCCAAGCCTATGTTTGTTTTGATGATTTATAGACTGAATTTCTGGCTTATAGCTTTTTGAATTAAACTGTGGATCAACTTTTTTCCCCCACATACACCTGCATGCACCACATAAACCCAACATAACGCTGACCTTGGCCACTGATTTGATGCCGCCAGCTTTGTGACGATCACGTGTCGTCGATAAATTCAAGGAGGTGCTCCTCCCTTCATTGTTGGAAATGTTGGAGGTGAATGAGATGGCAGCTCCTCCACCTGACGCCTTACTCCTGCCTTCCATGTGCCCTCCTGGCAGCTGCCGGCTGGGACGCTCCTCCCTCTGTGCCTCCTCCACGTAGGATGGCTGCCTGGAGCTCAGGATCTTTGTTCCTCTGGGCCTGAAGGACAGCTGTAGGGGGACACGTCCCAACAATTTTAAAAGTAGAGTCCTCACTTCTTCAAACTGGAATATGTTCTGATGTTTTAAATACATTAAGGTCAAGGTGGAAGGATATATCCTACCTTTGCTGGATTTTTGTCAACACCTGGAGGGGAACAAAGTTCAACAGAATTGTGAATTACAGTATACCCATGAAGGACAGAAATAAGGCATAGTTGGGCAACATACTTGACCCAATTCCAACAAAACATTGATTGATGGCTTTATTTTTAACATGTAAAATAAAACAACAACAAAAATACACTAAACAAATAAAGGAGAGATTTGTCAACTCAAAACAGCTCAACTTACATGTCTGAAAAGGAATAGGACGAAGTATACACTTATTTAATCCTACCCCTTTAGAGCTACTTTATAATTAGTAGCAATACATACAGAAATGCATGAATACTGTGTCAAGATGGCATGGCATGGTGGCCTTCAGCTTGTCTGCATTGTTGGATCTATGGTGTCTCATCTTCCTCTTGGCAATACTCCACAGATTCGCTATGGGGTCTAGGTCAGGTGAGTCTATTGTCCAGTCAAGCACAGTGATACCATGGTCATTAAACCAGGTATTGATATTTTTGGCAGTGTGGGCAGGTGCCAAGTCCTTTTGGAAAATGAAATCAGCATCTCCATAAAGCTCATCAGCAGAGGAAAGCATGAAGTAGTCTGGTGCAAAAAATGACTTGTGAACATCTCTGACACACAGAACATTCATTCATTCATCTTCTTCCGCTTAATCCTTTTCGGGTCGCGGGGGGGCTGGAGCCTATCCCAGCATGACCAACTAACACTAATTATTACCATTTAAGCCAGTTTGCAGTCAGAGATGCTAACAATGACATTACTCTTACGCCATGGCATCACTGTCCCATTAAATTAATTAGGATGCTACGAGGGGGGCTGAAAAGTGCATAAGCTGAAAAGTTCATAGTGGTCAAATTTGACCAAATGTGGTTTATTTTTCAAACGCAGAGATCCAAGCGCTGCAACACCAATGAAACAAGTAGTGTGGACCGAAGGGGAGGCTATGTTGAAAAATAAAATTTGGTTAAATTTGACCATTATGAACTTTTAAGCCCGACCTCGTATATAGTGTTTCCTCCCCACTGACACCTAGTGCTTGTTCATAGAGGATCATTGATGTTGGGGTTTTCAGTTTTCACTTTACTGTGTTTACTGTTTTAGCTCTGAGATCACAGTCATGATTTGACACTTTATAAAGTCTCAATTATAACTTGAATCAAAGTACAGTGCATCCAGAAAGTATTCACAGCACTTCACTCTTTTCATTTTCTGTTAGTCTTATTAAAAATGGATTAAATTCATTTCCCCCTCAAAATTCTACTCACAATACCCCATAATGACAAAATAATTTTTGCAAATTTTTTTGCAAATTTATTAAAAATAAAGAACGGAACTATTGCATGTACGTAAGTATTCATAGCCTTTGTTATGACACTCAGAATTGAGCTCAGGTGCATCCTGTTTCCACTGATCATCCTTGAGATGTTTCTACAACTTGATTGAAGTCCACCTGTTGAAGGTCCCAGTGGGCATAATGGCCTCCATCATCTGTAAATGGAAGAAGTTTGGAACCACCAGGACTCTTCCTAGAACTGGCCACCCGGCCAAACTGAGCGATTGGAGGTGAAGGGCCTTAGTCAGGGAGGTGACCAAGAACCCCGATGTCCCTCTGATAGAGTGCCAGTGTTTCTCTGTGGAGATAGGAGAATCTTCCAGAAGCACAAACTTCTCTGCAGCAATCCACCAATTAGGAGCGTAGCTGGGGGGCGGGGGAGAGCAGGTGTTGAGTAGCTTCCATTGAAAATGTCAAGAAATCTGTAGTTGACAGGGGGCTGAAACTAAAGTTTCGCCCTGGGCATTCAGAATGGTGGTGGTGGTTGGGGTTCAGCCTCCCCCTTCACAAATTCCTGGCTATGCCACTGCCAATCAGGCCTGTATGGTAGAGTGGCCTGATGGAAGCCACTCCTCAGGAAAAAGCACATGATTGCAAGGTTTCCTCTGGTAACATTTCTCGGTGGCGGCCCGCCTTGCCAGAAAATTTACTGCCACGCCAAGAAGGAGATATGAATTTAAGAAAAATATATGAAGCAATGACCTTCACCGAGCACGCACACGAACAACGTGCGTGGCTGTCATCCGTGCGGAGTTTAGAAGCTCCCCACCTATATGAGCTTTCCAGTCAGTCAGCAGGCAGTGTCTCGCTAGCGACAGCAACATCTTCGTGGAAAAGGAGTGAAAACCGGGAAGTCAAACAGCAGAAATGGACTCTATTTGAAGAGAAACTTTGTGAAGAAGTCCACCATTTCTTGGTTGGTGAAAATCCTGGCGCATCAGTGCCTTGGCACTACCGATCGGGTGGGAGTGAAACTACAAATGATGGTTGTGTGCATGCGTCAACCGCTTGGCCTAGGTAGATGAAAAAAGTGAGTATGTACAGCGCCACGTGCGTGCCGGGCTTGTCCTAAGCATACACGGACCAAGGCGGACTAGAGGGGGAATGCAGCATGAATAAGTCTTGACTGTCCGACAGAAACTTGAGTTTATTAAAGTACTTTAAACGTGGAAAAAAAAAAAATCACAAGAGGTATGTAAGCACTGGAGGCATTTATCATGGTTTTAACCCACTGGAAACGGGAGCAAAAATGGAAGAGTCGCTTAGCTAAGAGATGTGGTTAGAATTCAAATGCAGCCAGCTTCATATGAAGGGAAAGGCAAGGGGGACTACTGAATTGCTGAGGATATATTTCACCAGCCACTACAATATTAAGGTATGTTCCCAATTATGTACCTGTGTGGCGCATATGTTGGGTTCATATTTTCCACAAATGTATGGCTGTATGTTTATTGGGTGCTTCACGTCTCGAGGGACAAAGAGGTCTGGATCTGCTGAAGTCTGCAGGAGATAACGAGGAGGTGTGAGATTCGGCCTTTGTCTCAGAGAAGATGCCCCAGAGGGATTTCCGGATCATCGAAGAATAAGAGACAATGGTGAATGATCAAAGAGTTGCATTGTGACTGGGATTAAGTACCATGTGACTGTATGTTTGCTAAAGCACCATGTGACTTAAGTTTCGATGCTCCAGAAGTATAAGAGCGTGATGGGATATTGTTCTCTCTCTTTTTCCTGCTTTGAGAATGCTAGAGATGTGTTCTGTTAATAAAGCTGAACCTGAGAAATAAAACTCAGCCTCATCCTTTGAGCACATCCTCTACACTGGTGACCCTACGACAAAGAATGAGCAGAGAGAATTCTCCCGAGCGGAGCTCGGCGGAAGCCAGCCTGATGGCTGCCTCCACACTCCGGCTGCCTGATTTCTGGCAGCATAGTCCGCGCTCCTGGTTCAGCGCAGTCGAGGCACAGTTCAACCTCCGGAGAATCTCGAAGGACAACACAAAATTCTACCATGTGGTGGCAAAGCTGGACAGCCACACGGTCCAGAGGGTGGAAGATCTGGTCAACCACCCACTGGACAGCGACAAGTACAGCGCATTGAAGGACGCGCTGATCAGCCATTTCACCCCTTCGGTACAACAGCGAGCAGAGGGGCTCCTAACGTTGACGGAGTCGGAGAACGACAGACCTGCGGACCTAATGGTGAAGATGCTGAAGCTGAAAGACTCCGAGGACGGCGAATTTATTTTCGCCCACCTTTTCCTCCGGACCCTGCCGCCAGCGGTGAGAGTGACCCTGGCAGATTCACCCCGATTGGCCAAGCGAGACTACCATGGGTTGAGCAAGGAGGCGCAGCGACTCGTCGACGCCCACAAGCGGAGCGCGGTTTCGGCCGCGGCAGCTGAGCTAGGAACCGCGCTCCGCTTGTGGGCGTCGACGAGTCGTGGCGACAGGTACCAGGCGACGCGGAGCTGATGACGGCCTGTGCTTCTACCATCGCCATTTTGCAGAGAGGGCACACAAGTGCCTCCCACCGTGCCACTTCAAGCGTCCGGGAAACGCCAAGACCGGGGGTCGGTAGCGGCTGCGACCCTCGGGGAGGAGAACAAGCTGCTTTACCTGACAGATGCACACTCAGGGAAATAATTCCTCGTGGACACGGGCTCCCAGCTGAGTTTCGTCACGCCTACCTACGCGGAACGGCTGATGCCGTCTGAAGTTCCCTGGGTGTCAGTGTCAGCAGAGAACGGCTCAGCGATTAAGACCTTCGGTGAGAGGACTATGCTTCTGTCCTTACAGGGCCGTTCATTTGAGTGAACCTTTATTGTAGCGGCAGTCAGTTTCAACATGTCAGGGGCTGATTTTTTATGCTCACATGGTTTATTGGTTGATCTTGCTAATAGACGTCTGGTTAATGCACCGTCTTTCCATTCTCTTCCCTGCACAGCTCGGGTGGCCCCGCCTACTGCACTGGCCAACGTCACAGCTGCGGGTGGTAAGTTTCATGCACTGCTCACTCAGTTTCCAGCACTCACAGTCCCAACGTTTTCAGCGACAGTGGCTAAGCATGGGGTGGAACATTTTATCACTACCACTGGGCCGCCCGTTTTTGCAAAAGCTCGGCGCTTGGACTCAGCTAAACTGGCCATAGTGCGAGAGCAGTTCGCCAACCTGGAAAAACTGGGCATCATTAGACGCTCTAAAAGCCCCTGGGCTTCACCGCTACACATGGTCCCAAAGGCTGACGGCTCGTGGCGACCTTGCGGTGATTTCCACAGGTTGAACAACGTTTCAGCACACGACCGCTACCCGATTCCGCACATCCAAGATTTTTCAGTTCAGTTGGTGGGGGCGCGCATTTTTTCTAAAATTGATTTGGTGCGTGGTTACCATCAAGTCCCAGTGCGCGCTCAAGATATACCCAAAACAGCGGTAATAACTCTTTTCGGGCTTTTTGAGTTTTTGCGCATGCCGTTTGGTCTCAAGGGTGCCGCGACCTTTCAACGCATGATGGATGCAGTTTTACGAGACCTCCCTTTCGTGTTCGTCTACTTGGACGACATTTTGGTAGCCAGCACATCCGAAGACGAACACGAAAGCCTTACAGCAGTTTTTCGGAGGCTGGCAGAGCATGGGTTAATAATTAACCCAGCGAAGTGCCAGTTTGGGGTGGCGCAAATCGATTTTTTGGGGCATCGCGTTTCGCCAGAAGGGGCGATCCCTCTGCCCGATAAAGTACGCGCAATAACAAATTTTCCCCAACCTCAAACGGTCAAAGCGCTGCAGGAGTTTTTGGGAATGGTTCATTTTTATAACCGGTTCCTCCCAAGCGCAGCGCGGTTCATGCAACCATTGTACACTGCACTAAAAAAACAAAAGCCCACAAATAAGGTCGAATGGTCTCCGGAGCGAGAGCGCACTTTCGCCCAGGTCAAATCAGCCCTGGCAAACGCCGTCTTGTTAGCACACCCAGTTCCAACAGCCCGCATGGTGCTCACCACTGACGCTTCCGATTTAGCGGTGGGGGCGGTCGTTGAACAGTTTGTGGCAGGGACCTGGCAGCCGCTCGCGTTTTTCAGCAAAATCT
The DNA here is from genome assembly GCA_020510985.1 of Pholidichthys leucotaenia. Lineage (NCBI taxonomy): Eukaryota > Metazoa > Chordata > Actinopteri > Cichliformes > Pholidichthyidae > Pholidichthys > Pholidichthys leucotaenia. The sequence continues at coordinate 206,777,398 of CM035841.1, forward strand.
TGCGCGATAGCGAGCGTAAATACAGCGCGTTCAACAGGGAGCTTTTGGCCCTACACTTGGCCATCCGCCATTTCCAGTTCTGGCTGGAAGGGCGCCGTTTCACTGCGTTCGTGGACCACAAGCCGCTAACTTTTGCGATGGCCAAGATTTCAGAACCTTGGTCAGGCCGGCAGCAAAGGCAGCTAGCCGCGATATCGGAGTTCACCACCGATATCCAGCATGTCGCAGGTAAACATAATGTAGTGGCAGACTGTCTCTTGCGTGCTGTAGCAACGCCAGGCCCCGTGGGGGCAGACTCTGTAGCCGTGGCCGCGGGCCAGGGCAGCAACGCGGAAGCGCGCGCAGCCCCGGTCCGCGTAGGTTTAGATTATGCAGCCATGGCCGCGGAGCAGGTTAGCGATGCGGATGTGCGCACGCTCCAGTCTGGACCAACAGGGTTAAGGCTGGAGCACAGGGTGCAGCAAATTGGTATGCCCCCCCTAATCTGCGATGTCTCCACGGGACGGCCTCGCCCCATGGTTCCAGCTGTGTGGCGCCGCCGCGTTTTTGACTTGATCCATTCTCTGGCGCACCCGGGGGTGCGCACATCGATTAAGATGGTGGGGGAGAAATTTGTTTGGCCCGGGTTGCGCAAACAGGTCAAGGAATGGGCAGCAGCCTGCGTAGCGTGTCAGCGAGCCAAAATACACAAGCACACTAGAGCTCCTTTGGAGCCTTTTCACATTCCAGCTAAGCGTTTTGATCATGTGCATGTTGACTTGGTGGGTCCCCTTCCGTCGTCACAGGGGCACACCCACCTTTTGACGATGGTGGATCGCACCACGCGCTGGCCAGAAGTGGTTCCTCTGGCGTCAACCACAGCGGAAGAAGTTGCGCAAGCGTTTTTAACAGCTTGGGTTGTGCGTTTTGGAGTTCCGTCGGACATAACGTCCGACAGAGGTCCCCAATTTGTTTCCGAATTATGGTCGTCGATGGCCCGCAGCTTAGGGGTGAAGATACACCGCACTACCGCGTATAACCCCCAGGCTAACGGTTTATGCGAACGCTTTCATAGGTCGTTTAAAGCAGCCCTCAGAGCGTCACTTACGGATACAAACTGGGTGGACAAACTTCCATGGGTTTTATTGGGTTTGCGTTCTGCACCTAAGGAGGATTTGCAGGCCTCTCCAGCTGAGTTAGTTTTTGCACAACCTCTCTGTTTGCCTGGGGAATTTCTTCCCGACAATCCTGCACCAAATTGCCCCCCCCCGCTCAGCTGTTGCAGAGCGGCACAGGATCAAACACGCTCCCTGGTCTGGTTCATCACAGTTTCCCATGAGTTTTTGTGCCGAAGGCTTTAAAAAATGCGGAGTTTGTTTTTGTTAGACATGATGTACAACGCCCAGGTTTGCGCCCGCCTTACGATGGACCTTTCAGAGTGCTGGAAACAGGTGAGAAGCATTTTTTGCTAGATTTAGGAGGCAGAAAGGAGTTGATTTGCATAAACAGACTCAAACCCGCTTTTGTTCTGGCTGATGAACACGTGCAGTTGGCGAAGACCCCCCGCCGTGGCAGGCCTCCGAGAAGGCATTCTCCAGAGCCCCCACAGAGATGTGCTAACAGTTCTAATCCACAGGTGCAGGAAGACGCTGCAGAAGTAGCAAAGCCGGCTTACAGCAGATTCGGCAGGAGGTTAAGACCTAGGCAACTGGTGGATTGATTTTTGATATGTGATAATGTTTTTATGTCATACATCTCTGATTATGTTTTGTCCCATAGTAGACATTTGGGGGGGGGGGGGGTCATGTGGCGCATATGTTGGGTTCATATTTTCCACAAATGTATGGCTGTATGTTTATTGGGTGCTTCATGTCTCGAGGGACAAAGAGGTCTGGATCTGCTGAAGTCTGCAGGGGATAACGAGGAGGTGCGAGATTCGGCCTTTGTCTCAGAGAAGATGCCCCAGAGGGATTTCCGGATCATCGAAGAATAAGAGACAATGGTGAATGATCAAAGAGTTGCATTGTGACTGGGATTAAGTACCATGTGACTGTATGTTTGCTAAAGCACCATGTGACTTAAATTTCAATGCTCCAGAAGTATAAGAGCGTGATGAGATATTGTTCTCTCTCTTTTTCCTGCTTTGAGAATGCTAGAGATGTGTTCTGTTAATAAAGCTGAACCTGAGAAATAAAACTCAGCCTCATCCTTTAAGCACACCCTCTACACCTGGCAAGTTAAGATGACCAAAATTCACAAAGTCAGTGACTTTAATCCGTCAGCAGCCTTCAGACAAACTAAAAGTGCCAGCATTTGGATTTCAAAATAAGGGAGGTTTTTCTTGGCGGTGAGTAATTTCTAAAAAAACAAAAAAACAAAAAAACTATAAATATATAGAAATATTATAACAGAAATAATGGCATCCTTGGTCATTTAAGTTAATTTAAATCATTAAATACAATTTTTTTTTTCTTTGTAATGAGAGTTAAATTATTGTTCTGTTCTGACTGCAAAGTTATGGTCAAAAACATAAATTGTAATAAGGAAAAAGTAAAAAAACAAAAAACACAGTCTGTTTCAAATTCATTTATAAAACAGTAATTTTATTTTAAAAAACAGACAAAAATATGCCATAAAATAATCCACAAATTTATAATAAAGTTTCAAATGTACAAGAAAAGTCAATTTTACAAGAGGAAATGACAAATTTGAGGAAAATGGTTTCAAATTTAGATAAATTTAAAGAGAAAAGTAGAAAACTATAAGAAAATTGTTATAAATTTTGGAGAAAAACCTCAAACCTTCAAGAATGCAGTCATAACTCAGGTTTTAAGAGGGTGCTCTTTGTACCCTTAAAGGCCAAATGTCACGTAATTTTTTTTTCTAAATGACAACGAATTTAGATAAAATACACATAGCTTAAACCAAATATTCATACCGGAGACCATATCACCCACCTGTATTTACATAATTGCACAAAATACACCAGGTGAAGGCCCCACCTTGCTTGCTGGCTTGTGACAGCCAGTCCAGACCACGCCCATGTTTTTGACATCACCAGTTGTACCCTGGCTGCCCTGCCTATCCATATTCCCACTTATCAACATTGGACAATCATGACGGAAAGTGACAGCGATTGTGAACAAATTAGTTTAGTTTTGTCTTTTTTTTTTGTCTTTTTTTTTTGTCAGTGGTTCAGACAGTGACAGAGACATAGAACCTTACCGGTTCGAGCCGTCCGAGACGGAATCAGATGCTTTGTCTGATGACAACAGTTCCAACGATGACCAGAGAGCAGAACCAGTGGAAAATGTCATTGAACTGGACATTAATCGCCTCCAGAATTGTGAAGCCGAAGGGGGTCTGTTGAGGGCGCCCCATAAATATTGATTTTTCGGAAGCCATTATTATTACAGTGGAGGAGAGCCGCTGCCGTCAAGAAATTGACCATATCAATATGAAAATGGAGGCGCATACCTGTCAAGGGAGACGTTTTTGCCGTATTTTGGTGGGCGGAGTGGTGGTGGACACTTTTCTGGGAAATGTTTTAAATGTAGTTCGTGTTGTTATTGTCAAATATTTTAAGGAAAATACGGGGAAAATGCAATTTTAGCAAAAACGGGCGTATTGCCATTTCTGTACGCCCAAAAGGAAAAATATACTGGAAAAAAAATTGAGTGTTTTGCGGAGCACTCGTGTGTGTGATCAGCCACAGCTGGTGCTGGCAGATCGCTCAGCGTCAGCTATTCGCACTACCATGAGAAGTGTGGAGTCACTCATTAGTTTAATTGTCTGGGCGGGCTGATCGCTCAGCGTGAACTATTCGCACTACCATGAGAAGTGTGGAGTCACTCATTAGTTTAATTGTCTGGGCGGGCTGATCGCTCAGCTTGAGCTGTTCTCACTACAATGAGAAGTCATTAGGACAATGGTTTAACACGTTGAGCTGTGCAGCGGTTGCGGAACAGACAGAGATCCCAGAGAGGTGTGCCTTGTTGCTCCGCCGTTCCTTATAGCCGCTTTTTACGGTGTTGAAGTACGGCGAAAACGTCTCACTTGACAGGTATGAAAACATTTCCCAGAGAAGTGTCCCTTATTACCCAGCTGTCCCTGATAGTCCCGTTTTAAGGTATGGGTGAAATATCCAATTTTTTCTTTCTTGTTGCTCACTTCAACCTTCCAGTCTCCATATAAACAATCAATTGAAATACCCCAAGCATCAAACTAGGGTACAATCGATTTCGTCACTTCCGCCTTCTTCCCCAGGCGATTCCAGGGGCCGTGTCAGGCCAAGCGCGGCAGTTTTAAATTAACGAATATTCCGTTGTTACTGAAGCATATGCACCAAGACCCGAACGGATCGGTTCCCTTTTATATCTAGTTTCAACATATTTAAAGTACCCTGTTACGTGACATTTGGCCTTTAACTAGAAATTTTTGGTTGTCTCCTTTAATTTACATGGCACTTGATAATTTCTAACCTGTTTGTATACCACCACAGACGGAGAGAAAACCTGAATTAGACAGGGCTCAGAGAGGGCAAGATGAGACAGAAGAGGAGCCAAGGAGAGGAAAGTGTTCAGGCAGAGGGTCCAGGAGAGGTGAGAGCAGAGGAAGAAGATAAGGATGACACCAGTAAAAAGTCCAAATTCAGGACGTCTGGGTGGGACTCCAAATGGCCCAATATTCCAACATTCAAGCCTTGGTTGTACAATACTTCAAATTGTAAGTTCCATATGCACGGCAGTGGCTCAGGAGGTAGAGTGGGTCGTCCAATGGATGGTTGGCAGTTCGAATCCTGCTCTCCCCCAGATATCCTGCCGTTGTGTCACTGGGCAAGACACTTTATCCACCTTGCCTCCAGGGTCCATAACACTGGGTATGAATGTGTATAAATGTTCGGTGGTGGCCGGAGAGGCTGTTAGCCCAGATTGGCAGCCACGTTTCCGTCAGCTTGCCCCAGGGCAGCTGTGGCTACAGTAGTAGCTTACCACTACCATTGTCTATCTGGAGTGAATGAATAATGTATCTGTAAAAAGCGTCTGAGTGTCTATGATAAAGCGCTATATGCAAAGTTACTGTGCAAAATTAAAAAAAGAAATACATAATATAAAACTAGAAAAGCACTCATAGAGCGCATACCTCTGCCAAGGCTCCTTCTGTTTCTCATGGATCACCTCCAAAATGTAATGGGTTTGTGTCTAGGCCTATAGCCACTTGTGGTGAAAATTGCATCAAAGTCTGTCCATCAGTTTTGGAGTATTGTTGCTAACACACTGTGAGAAGATAAGAGCCTTGGCTGAGGTATGCATTCTCAGATCATCACCAAAATATAATGGGCTCCTCTCTAGCCCAAGAAGCACCTCTGGTGAAAATTTCATCCAAATCCATCCAGTAGTTTTTGTGTAATCCCTCTGCACAAATACAAACAAAGCCCTTGGTGGAGGTATGCACTCTCAGATCATCACCAAAATCTAATCATCTGTTCCCCATGCCATTACACACCTTTCCTGAAAATTTCATCAAAATCCGTTCATAACTTTTCGAGTTATGTTGGTAACAGACAAAACAGACAGACAGGCAAACCCCGGTAAAAACATTACCTCCTTGGCGGAGGTAATTAACACATTCATACATATGTGTAGTACTAACAGATCGGTGAATTCCACAATTCCATGTAAACTGATCATACATTACGTGAACAAATCTGTTAGTACTAATGGTTCTTGCATGAGGTCCATTATCTCTGGTGAGTACACACAGAATTTAAAATTAAAAAATAAGTAGTTGAGAACCAATAAAAACAGAAGTTATTTGAAGGAAAGATAAATATACAATAAAATATAAACAGGTCTCACCATGACTTAGTAAAATCAGTTTTGGTTTACCATTTTCAAGTTCAAACAGCAGTCTGTCCCTGAAAAACAAACAGAATTATTAGAGAAGGCAAGGCAAGTTTATTTGTACAGCACATTTCATGTACAAGACAATTCAAAGTGTCAAAAATATGACACACTCCCCCTGACTCTGCCAACAGCATGTCAAGGGCAATGCGACTCTGATGTCATTAAGGAGGATGCTTTTAATTGTTCATGCATACCTTTTAAAGCATCAGTGGTGTAGTTTAACATTTGTTGCTCATTATAATACAAATATTCAATCCACGATTGCATTTTAGCGCCTTCTATCACCTGTCCTATCCAGGGGATAAGATGAGTGAAGATTGCAGCTTTATAATTTCGACCTTTAAACTCATCTGAGACACCTCGTACTCTGCCTGTACCATCCACCCAGGGTCTTACTCCTCCTAAGATGTCTTCCATTACTCCTAAAGTGTCCCTCTTATGTCTGAGTGTGGTGGTCAAGAGGTCTTAATGGAAAAATTGAGAAAAGCATAACTAATTGTATTGGAGCACAAGTACCCTTCCAATTTTTGGGCAAAATTGGCCATAACCTCATTTGCCCACATCAAAACCAAATGTCTGGTCTGGGCTTGGACATATTTGATAACTCTATGTTATGGGAGTCTCTTACCGACTGCGTGGTTGGACAGGAAGTCAGGTTGCCCACTGAGAATGACCCTGTTGTCTTTTGGAAAGAAGTATAATTTCCTTAGTAAGGCTGAAATGGTGGAGGTGTCATTGCAGTTACTGGAAGAAAAAGCTAATGCAATGAACTGCAATCCTTAGTGACATTAGGTGTGGTAAATAACTGAAATAAACATTTAAAGCCTTGGGGGTCATTTGAAGGATTTAGAGGAAATGGTACAGTGGCCAAACCTGGGCGTGCTTCAGCACAAGTATAACAGTCAACCTGGTTTTGGACCACTGTTCTCACAGAATATTGTATCCACGCCAACCACTCATTTTGATCTGTATAACCTGTTTCCAATGCAATTCTGTCTCTCATAGTTTCAACATTTAAATAAGTGACAACGTTGTTTCCTAAATAGGTGTTTGGTGGTGTAGTCATGGCATTATCAGAAGATGTGTTTTTTGATAGGTCTGTGAATCTTACTCGACCTGACAGAGTGTAATAACCTGCTCGTGCTCCTAGAGCTAGATAAAAAGAGTAACCATTTTCAAGGTGATTAGGTTTCTTGGTAAAACTTTCCACAACCAACACCAGCAGGTTCAGGGGTCCATCTTCATCCCGTGGTCCTCTGATTAAAGTTGTTTTATTTTTATAATTATCCCACCCCTGTGGGTATAGGGCCCAGCAATATTCCTCTTTCCCAGTAGTCCAATAAAACCCCTTGCAGTTTTGACATAGCTGGTGCCCTGGTATCACTCGTCAGAATGAGCGCTCCACCCACCAACTCGACCACCCCACTACCTCCGGCTGAGTGCGGGCACTGAAGCCGTCCCGTTCCTCCACTGAGCTTGAAGTGGGTGCCTCGGTGCTGGTACTGTCTGAAAGCGCCTCGTCCCAAACCACGACATCCTGGTCCGGACCAGGAGGTTGCACTGGAACACAGCTTTAATATAAAGTGGGTTGCACTACAGGGAACGCACAGTATGCGGAATCGTCCTGGACAAAGAGGAAGCCTGAATGGCGGACGCCCCATATTATAGGGCAGTATGATGACACAACCGGAAGGCAGCGTCATCACACCGCACTTCACAATAAACCCCCATCACAATGTTTGTATTATATTATCTTGACAAACCAGAGACTACAAAGATAAACATAAACCACGATAACAACTCTAATTTTAGGGGGTTTATTTATTTATTTATTTTTTTAATTGCAAACAGTTTTTATGATCAATTCTAATGCCTCTGGTTTTCACTCGCTTTTTTGCCTTGCTGTGCATTTGAAAATGCTGTTGTACTACAAATGGGATCCCGGGGCCGACTTGGGAGTGCCAGCAGCGTTAGCATCGGCAGCTAGCTGATTTAATGTTTAAAAACTGGACTCACCCAAGATTCATGATGATCCAGAACCAACACCGGAACCACCCTATAAACTCATTAGCCCACTACAGCATCATTAAATCTGGATTAAAAACACCAAACAGCACATTTATCTGTGCATTCCGATCCGATGTATACTCTTTAGCAGCCGCTGTCTTCTCAGCCTCAAGTTGTTGACGTTCGTTGCTGGCAGCGACCAAGAACAGCTTCAGCCATTGGCTGTTTCAGTGGCGACGTCTATTATTAACAGCCAATAAAACAGGGAGCCCATTTGAGGCTTTTCTACTTCAAACTCATAAAGCGCTATCAAAGCAACCTAGGCTTCCATAAATCCATACAGCAGTACCACATGATGGATATAGAGTAGTTACGGCCAAGATATATAGAGTGATGATACAGAGTGAAGCACGTGGCGGTAATGCACCTGTAAGCTGGTTGCCAACCGCCAATCAAATCTAAAAGAAGAACTTTTTGGTTAATGATTTATTTCTATTTACAAACTTTTGGTGACCACTCTTACTTATACTGTATTATTTTAGTTAGTTTATTTTGAACATGGAAAAAACAATAAAGGAAAAGAAAACGAAGCAGGTGGGCATTCCACCACACATACAAACAACTAAATGCACGCACGCACGCTCACACACACACACACACACACACACTTTATCAGCACAGGTAATGTTTCCATTTCATGTTCAAAAAGAAGTGGGAGGAGATCATAGACTTATTTATTCCCATGTGGAGAGTTGTGAAGGACGAGACTGAGTGTATTCCTCAGGTTCAGCTTTATTCACAATGACATTCTCCAACATTCAAAAGCAGAAAAAGAGGATGAATCTTCTCACATCTGTCCTTTTATACCAGGACATCAAACATACAATCACATGGTGCTTAATCAAACATACTGTGACGTTTGCGGGATTCACACAAAGAAAGAGGAGCAAGATGGTTGTGACGAACAGGCTTTATTTACACACCACCAACCCCAACTACTTCTGAGCACAGAGAGGAGGGGAGGTCATTCTCCCAGACCTCCGTTTCAATCATGGTTACACACACATGATACATCTTGCCCTAATCCTGCTAAACACTGCTGGGTCATTATAACGCAGTTATAATGACACAGCAGTATAATAACTCAGTAATAACACATTTAATACACACACAGTAACGTTTTCAACTGGCAAAGCATGCTGGGAAATCCCTGCCCCCCTTAACATGGCCCCAACGTTACAATACAGTCACATGGTACTTAATCCCAGTCACAATGTAACTTCCCCCGATCTTCACACCATCCACCTCCTAGTCTCCGGTGGTCAGGAAATCTCTCAAGGCCATCTCCTTGAAACAAAAGGCCAGATCTCACACCCTCCCGTTACCTCTGGAAGGCTCAGCCGCTTTGTTCCCCTGAGATGTGAAGTATACAATAAGCATACAGTGATATATCTGTGGAGCATCTGAAATCAACATATGTGCATATATGTGTGCCACACCCACCCCCTTTCTCCGTTATGACATAAATTACATATTCATGTTTAGCTTCCTGCTTAATATCCTCAGTTAAAGAATGTAATTCAAGTATACATATATACAGTGGTGTGAAAAAGTGTTTGCCCCCTTTCTGATTTCTCATTTTTTGTATGCTTGTCACACTTAAATGTTTCATATCATCAAACAAATTTAAATATTAGACAAAGATAACACAAGTAAACACAAAATGCAATTTTTAAATGAAGGTTGTAGCAGGTGCGAAGGAAAAGATTGTGGAGGCGAGGCCCAAGTGTAGGTCAGCACAGATTCTTTATTTACCCTCTAACATGAGTACAGCCTGCTGGCCCCAGCGTGGCCGCTGTGGCCTGGTTAGTCGTGATGAGAGTAAAGTGTAAGAGCTGAGAGCTAAGAGACAAGGGAGAGCAGCTCTTTTATACAGTCATACATATAGAGAGAATGCATGGCACATATGCATATCAATTGTCATCTACTACCATTGGTCAATACACATGATTAGCATGACATTGGTTGATACAAAGACGCATGCATTCAGTCCCGTCTGACTGTCCCCTGTGGTTCTTTTGGTCGTGTGTCCATTGTCCTCTGCTTTCTCCAAGTCCCTGCTGGGTGACTGCTGGGTGTGAGGAATGCTTCAGAGAAATGTCCCAGAGGAATGTCTCCCCGCTGTGTTTAGTGTCGCCACAAGGTGTTTATTATTAAGGGTAAAAAAAAAAAAAAAAATCCAAACCTACATGGCCCTGTGTGAAAAAGTCATTGCTTCCCCTTCCCTATTAAAACATAAATTAATTGTAGTTTATCACATCTTTGGAAAGCTGAGTTCAATTTCTCTAGCCACACCCAGGCCTGATTACTGCCACACCTGTTCTCAATCAAGAAATCACTTAAATAGGACCTGCCTGACAAAGTGAAGTAGACCAAAAGATCCTCAAAAGCTAGACGTCATGCTGCAATCCAAAGAAATTCGGGAACAAATGAGAAACAAAGTAAGTGAGATCATCAGTCTGGAAAAGGTTATAATGTTGAGGGTAAAAGGATGTGAAGGCAAGACACAAGCTGGAGCGACACAGAATCTTTTTTATCGCTCTAACAACATGTACAGCCATGGACCCCAGTGCAGCCACGCTGGGGCTAAGAAGCCTGCTCCAGTCTCTCTGAACTCTACTTTAATTCCTTTATTACTCATGCACTGAGACTGGAGCTGCTGACATTATGCATATTGTTTGGACTAAGAGAATGTGTGGTGCAATTATCATAACACTTGTTATATAAATTACAATACATCCACCCCCCTGCACTTCACAAGGCAGCTTGGTGCAGTGGGGGAGCAAAAGGCGCATCTTTGTCCGATTGGCTCCATGTAAATTTTCCCCTCCCTGGGAGATATCTAAACTCTGCCCAGTCTGAACCTCCTGGCGAGCTTCCTCATGCAGTCCATTGTCCTCATGTTTCCTCCTGACTCTCTGGGTGTGAGAGAATGCTAGACCTGTGTACTGTGTCCACCACATTAAAGCCGTTTCTAAAGCTTTGGGACTCCAGCAAACCACAGTGAGAGCCATTATTCACAAATGGCAAAAACATGGAACAGTGGTGAACCTTCCCAGGAGTGGCCGGCTGACCAAAATTACCCCAACAGCACAGCGACGACTCATCCAAGAGGTCACAAAAGACCCCACAACAGCATCCAAAGAACTTCAGGCCTCACTTGCCTCAGTTAAGATCAGTGTTCATGACTCCACCATAAGAAAGAGACTGGGTAAAAATGGCCTGCATGGCAGAGTTCCAAGATGAAAACCACTGCTGAGCAAAAAGAACAAAAGCTTGTCTCAGTTTTGCCAGAAAACATCTTGATGATCCCCAAGACTTTTGGGAAAATACTCTGGACTGACGAGACAAAAGTTGAAGCTTTTGGAAAGTGTGTGTGCCATTACATCCAGCGTGAAAGTAACAGCATTTCAGAAAAGGAACATCATACCAATAGTAAAATATGGTGGTGGTAGTGTGATGGTCTAGGGCTGTTTTGCTGCTTCAGGACCTGGAAGACTTGCTGTGGTAAATGGAATCATGAATTCTGCTGTCTACCAAAAAATCCTGAAGGAGAATGTCCGGCCATCTGTTTGTGACCTCAAGCTGAAGTGTACTTGGGTTCTGCAGCAGGACAATGATCCAAAACACACCAGCAAGTTCACCTCTGAATAGCTTAAGAAAAAAAAAAAATGAAGACTTTGGAGTGGCCCAGTCAAAGTTCTGGCCTGAATCCGATTGAGATGCTGTGGCATGACCTTAAAAAGGTGGTTTATGCTCGAAAACCCTCCAGTGTAACTGAATTACAACAATTGTGCAAAGATGAGTGGGCCAAAATTCCTCCATAGCGCTGTAAAAGACTATCAGTTATCGCAAACACTTGATTGCAGTTGTTGCTGCTGAAGGTGGTCCAACCAGTTATTAGGTTTAGGGGGCAATCACTTTTTCCACACAGGGCCATGTAGGTTTGGATTTTTTTCACCTTAATAATAAACACCTTCATTTAAAAACTGCATTTTGTGTTCACTTGTGTTATCTTTGTCTAATATTTAAATTTGTTTGATGATCTGAAACATTTAAGTGTGACAAACATACAAAAAAAATAAGAAATCATGACAGATCAAACACACACACACACACACACGATAAAAATACCATATACATATGATAAGTATACTGTGTAGGTACATGAACATACAAAAGGCACCATGAAAAATAATAAATCAGGTTTCATCAGGTAATGGTACTTTTACTCGAGTACAGGTCCCCAAACAAGAATACGGTGCGGTTGCCGAATGTGCAGTTCCAACAGTTACCTGTGGGTGTCGCCAGAGTGCTGTAGTGCTAAAGATTAACTGGAGAATCCAAAACAAGCTGCTGCATTAGCTTTACTCTAACGACATTAGCCTCCTGGATGGGTTTTCTCCGCTGTCAGGACTTTGGATAACCTGGACCAACATCCACCGCTCTACCCCCATTCTCTGAGACCTGCTCGGAGGCCCGTCAATGATTCTGCAGGTGCGTTTAAACTCTGGGGTGGACTGCGTAACGTCATACCCATATGCTAGCAAGCTATCGTTAGCACGCTAGTCTAATTTAGAGCCGATCTAACGAATGTTTTTCCCGCAGAGTCCGAGCACAGCATCATCTAAACGGGGCCTTAATAGTGCAGAGCTGGAGTATGAAGTGGTGTGAAGTTTTGTCGTGACTCAGCGGTCTTTTTAAAACGACTCTAGCTGACATTAGCCTGCTAGCGTGTCTGCGAGCTAAGGTCAAGAAGCTGATCAGTCCGACACCTAAAGGATCCGGTACCGAGTGTCCCTCTTCAGCTCACATTCACGCCGATTGACATTAAAATTTGACTGTCAGTCAAATCAGTAAAACCGGGGTCTTTGGATTCATAGGTAGTAGCCTTAAAGCTGGACTGGCCTGGACCTAGCCCAGTAAATATGATGGTTTTTAATGGTGTTTGGGATTCAGACTCGACTCTGTATGATTGACTGACAGGGTGTTTTTACTGATTGACAGTCTGTTTTACCGCTGGGAGTGTCTACAGCAGTGTCAACAGTCTCCAACCTGGGGCTCCTGCAACGTTCAGGTTTCTGTGGGAAATTTTCGAATTTCACTTAATTGGTACAAAGATTTGCAAATAATTTGTCATTGTTGTGCATGTGTTCTGTAGGCACACATGCACAACAACAGCAAATTATTTCCAAATCTTTGGACCAATTAAGAAGTGAAATTCGAAAATTATCCACAGAAACCTGACCATTCCAGGAGCCCCAGGTTGGAGAACCCTGGTCTACAGGTACGGAAGCTGTAGCCCTATACAAAGTGTCTACAGATACAGAAGAGCTGACATTCCCACAAAACCTTTTCAGATCAGCTTAAGTTTGCTGTGTCTGTGGTGCAGGTTTACTATTTGTTACATCTAGACAGTCCAAAAGACTGAATAAATCAAACAGATTTTTTTTTAACTTTAAAATTTTACACATTTTATTAGTTATTGAGAAAAAGAACAGTTACATGGGCAAAATTTCTTCAATCTGATTACAATTCAGATCAGAATTTTACTGTTTACATGGATCCTGAAAAAGCTGATCTGATTAGGACGTGTGTTTAGATCATTTTGACATGCACACATCGACATTTCGACATTCTGAAAATAGAAGAAGCAACTTCCGGTGTTAGCAAGCCCCGCTTCGTGTTGAAATTGACCTGTATTGTGTTATTCAGACTGTACTATTGCTTCTGCTGGTCTCTGTAATGAAGCTACAAGTACATACTTCTGCATATGCTGCAGAATATCGTGCATAGGCTGCACGGTGGCGCAGTGGTTAGCACTGTGGCAGCACAGTTTACCCTCGGCTGGGGGATCGTGAGATCGTGGGTTCGATCCCTGCCCCCGACCAACAGTGATCTGTGTGGAGTTTGCATGTTCTCCCCGTGTTGCGTGGGATTACTCCGGGATTTCTCCGGTTTCCTCCCACATACCAAAAACATGCAGGTTAGGGATACGTGGCGCTTGCACACGCAGCGACCGGCAGCTGGTGGCTTGTCACCAGACTGCAAAACAAATCTACCTACGGGTACAAAATAAGTAATAAAAAAAAAAAGATTAAAAAAAAATATGACGAACAGAGGGAGACAGCAGGACGATACAGACCAGTTTTGTTTTACTCCCGCTATGTTTTCCGCTAGCTGCTGCTAAGGCAGAAATACGTCACGTTGACATGTGGCTGGTGTACAGACATGCACAGTAAACATATTTTCTGCCCTACGTTCGGAATAAGTGTTTTCATGTGCACCATTCCGATTAACAATCGGCATAACCCACCCCTCTCAATCGGAATGAAATTTTGATCCGAATGAGCGTGATCGGGTTAGAATATTCAGATTGCCGTGTTTACATGAAGCATTTTTATTCTGATCAGGCTTTTAATCCGATTACTTGTGTCCATGTAAACATAGACAAAAAAGAGGACAGCAGAAAACAGTAATGGGATTCCCGTTCATCACTATAAAAGACAAACATCACATCAATAAAACACACTAATAACATTCTTAAACACTCAAATACATAAAGATACCTACTAAATTAATGTACGTCTCTCAATCTCCCCAAGCGAATTTACCATGGGAAATGCTAAAACGTAAACAAAAATTAAAAATGTTAAAAAATACACCACTACAACATAGTCTCTAAAAAATCCAGTAAGTGACATACCAAATTCAGTTTCCACTTTACATCATGGAAACCTCATCTTCTAGGGACCATCCCTGTCACAAAACACGCAGCAGCCACTACACAACACCAAAAAGTCAATTAAAACTATTGTCAAATCCTAAAACAAACAAATCTCATTATATTAAATCACTTACCCATAAAACTCTAGCTCGTGCATGCGTGTGGCTGCTCATTGTGGCCTCACCACAGGAGAAAGCAATCAAATCCACACACACCTGTCCCTTATTAATGTTCTCCCCCACCTGCAGGAATCAAGAAACCCAACCACCAGGTGCTGCTCATTACATATGGATTTACACTGACTCTGGATCTGGCTGCGATCTGGACTCCGCGGCATGTAGTTCCCATTCTCGTCAATGTTCTGCTCCCCACCTGGTCTGGACAGTTGCGGAACCAGATTTGGGTCGTTAATGAAATGCAGTGTGTCTATTTTTGACAGATGCCAGATCCGATCCGCAGGGAAATGCTGCAGTATCTTGCGGTATTTTAATAGCTGTTTGTTCATTAAAAACAATTTAAGGATTGTCCGTTATTTTCTGAGGTCTACTCCTCCACCGCTGTGTCATAGAAAATAAAAAAAAACTTTGACATAACATGCAAGCGCTTCATAGAATTAAAATTAATGGGCTACTTGCGCATTATTTAGAGCACAAAAATCCAGGTGAAGAGCCGGTACATTGCTTCCTTGTTGTTATCACAATTGGTTCCCCTTGGTCTCTCTTCGGTCTTTCTTGAGATCTTGTTATTTTATATAATTCTCATGCAGTCTTGTATGTCGAGCCTTGTTCTTATCCATGCCGCTTCAAAACACAAATGGAGTTGGTAGAGATGGATACAAGGCTCCGTCTGCACTCCATCTGGAACGAATTGCATCCGGAGTCAGTGTAAATCCAGGATCAGAATGTGGTGGACTTCTGATCGGAAGGTCGGTGGTTTGCTTCCTGCGCTCACCACCATACCCACACTATTTTATGTGACATGAGATGGAATTTAGAATTAATATTAAGAGGTTAGCCTTACCCTGGATTTACACAGACTCCAGATCCAGTCCGTTATAGATTCAATGCGGATGAAGCCTTGCGTCCATCCCTACCAACTCTGTTTGTGTTTTGAAGCGGCATCGATCAGAGCAGGGTTTGGAATACAAGATCATGTCACGGAGGGAAGAAGAGGAGCAGAGGTGGACGTTGATGCGAGGTGAACCAGGAAACGGGATGTACAAAGGAGCACAGAGCGGAGTTGAACAGGGTCTGTCGAACCATTGTCTCCAGCAGCTGGAGACTGTCAGACCGCTGCAGATTCTGCAGAAGTGAGTGAAAAAGTGCTCTTTTTCTTCTCACTCTGATGCTGCAATATTTGCTTGATTGTAGCATACACAATTGTCGATAAGAATATAGTCATCTGAATTAGTTGTCAATTAATTGATAACTGGCGGCGCGGTGGCGGAGTGGTTAGCACTGCGGCAGCACAGCAACTCACCCTTGGCCGGGGGATCCTGGGTTCGATCCCAGCCCCCGACCAACAGTGATCTGTGTGGAGTTTGTATGTTCTCCCCGTGTCTGCGTGGGTTTACTCCGGGATTTCTCCGGTTTCCTCCCACATGCCAAAAAAACATGCAAGTTAGGTTAATTGGCATTAAACTAGGGATTCTAAATTGTCCTTAGGTATGACTGTGCGAGTGAATGGTTGTCTGTCTCTCTGTATTGGCCCTGCGATGGACTGGCGATCTGTCCAGGGTGTACCCTGCCTCTCGCCCAAAGACGCTGGGATAGGCTCCAGCTCCCCCGCGACCCGAAAAAGAATTAAGCGGAAGAAGATGAATGAATGAATGAATGAATAATTGATAACTTGGCAGTCCTTTTCAATTGCTGTTTATTCTATGAAATGTAGTGGCATCACTGGTCCAAGTGGGGGCGCACATGGTCAATCGTTGCCACCTTCCACCCGCAACAAAAGAAAAAGACCAAAAGAACATGCCAACCCCCCGGAAGTCTTTCTCCTCGTTCACCGCAGCACCACTTCTAAAGTGAGTCATATTAACTATGGTTAAAATTCAAAAGAATATTGAGGAAGTTAACAGATACAGAACATTTCTATAACTCCTAACTTCAGTAACTACATAGGTTGCAAAATGATCGCAGTGGCGATGATTGTACATACCATTTTCTCTATCGTCTTCTCTTTTTTTGCTGTTGCATCGATTGTATTAAAAGTTGCTTTTTTTTAACATTTATTAGCTCCAGCTCCACCACTATCTGGTTTTGTCCATTGCTATTTAATAAATGAAAACGCACGATGAACACAAATCACTCAGCCCTGTGGCAGAAACCTGTTTTGGCAGTGCACCAACGTATTCAAATGAGCAGACAAAAAAAAAAAAATGTTGATAACGGCTTCTGCAATGGCGTTGTCATGATGTGGGTGCATAAATTCAGCATTAGACTACGTATTTTTCATACTCAGAATTAATTTTATTCTGTTGAAGTTTTAATATCAGCCAGTGCACAAATTTTCATATTATTATTATTATTCAAACATTTTTATTGAGTTTTCCAAATAAAACAAACAAACAGGAAGGAACGATAATGACATTTCTATTGTATTAAAGGGGCTATATGATGCAAAATCAACTTTTTTGAGCTTTTAAGCATGGTACCATAGCATGGTACCATAGTACCTCACCAAAAACACCCCCAAAGTGGCATTTTGCTCCATTCACGCATCTCTGAGTATTCCTCCTCAACCCTGCTCTCTGAGCTGCTGCCCCGCCCTGTCCCTGATAATGACTGGGTCCCCACGTTCATACGTATGAACGTGGGTGAGCCGCCCACTCCAGGAAGTGCCTATGCTGCCAGCACCGCCCCCAGGCTAACGCACACACCCACTTTCTCCGCGCAGCTAACGGAGCGGTGATCAGCAAAACTCTTTTACGTTAGCGTTGACGCTGTGAAGAAGTAGTTCCTCT
This sequence comes from Pholidichthys leucotaenia, assembly GCA_020510985.1. Classification (NCBI taxonomy): domain Eukaryota; kingdom Metazoa; phylum Chordata; class Actinopteri; order Cichliformes; family Pholidichthyidae; genus Pholidichthys; species Pholidichthys leucotaenia. The sequence continues at coordinate 206,795,042 of CM035841.1, forward strand.
CGCACCTAATCTGCTCAGTGACAACAACTGTTTGCTTTTTTACGTAAGACAATGTCTTCTAAGTGGCGTAAATGTGTCTTTGGCTATGAGAGATTTAGGAGTTTGTTTAGCTTCCCTTGTTTTCGTGGGTGGAACCCAGCGACACGCTGCAGCAGCCGGCTCAGGGGTTACGTCACGAAATGGGCGGCAGCCACAAGAAGGAGAGGCAGAGCCTCAGAGATCGAGGCATCTTACTTCCGGGCTCGCGAAAATAACTCATATTTTATAAGAAATTCATTCTCCAGTGTACCAAAGGTAATATACTATCACATACATGCATATAGTTTACTCTGAAAGGCTTAAAATAGCATGATATAGGCCCTTTAATAACATACCTAGCCTGTTGCACGATCACAGAGCATACATACAATATACTTGGGTTTACAACTACAAACGTACAATAAACCAGGCCCAACTTTACACTCATACCAATATTTACACACATACATACAGAATGAGACACATGGCGGTGAGGATTGCATTGCCAGCACCCACTGTCCTCAAGTTTACAAGGTTTACGGTCATAAATTGTAATATTGTCCATTCTTTGACACCTTTTATTAGACAAATGGAAAAATAGTTATGGCACCTCCTTTCCATTCCTTTGTTACGATAGGCTAAACTTAAAGAGAGATATGTAAATCATTTCCATATGAGTACCATAATCGGTGCAGTTGCTCATATTGATGAGATGGTAAGAGGAAGAGTTAAGTGTTTTGTAGAAGAGAAAGGAAGGAATTCCAGGTTTTATAAAACCCTTTGACAGAACTGTGAAGAGTAGACTTTTAAGTGTTCAATTTTGAGGTGGGACAAAACTTCCTCCCCCCAGCGTTTATGTGATGATGGAGCAGCCTTCTTCCATGATAACAATATAGTCGCCTTGCAAGTAGAGTAGCAAAGGCCATGGCATCGGCTTGGTGAGCAGGAATTTGTAACTCTGAAGAGACCACACCAAATAGGGCTGTTAGATGGTTGGGATTGATAATGCTGTTGCACATACATGAAAATGTATCAAATAGGGATGGGCATAATTTACCGATTAACTAACTAACTAACTAACTAACTAACTAACCTGCACTTATATAGCGCTTTTCTAGTCACAAAGACCACTCAAAGCGCTTTCATTAATACTAACCCTCTATTCTAAGGGCCTATAGGAAACCGATAATTGATCATTAAGAATTTCACCGAGGAAGTTCATTTTCGTCGACAAACCGTTTTTTTTTTTTTTTTAAACAATCCGAGGTTATTAAGGCCTAGTGCACGGCCGTCCTCAAACAATGCAATGGCAAAATTTGGGCACCAGGGGGCAACATTACACCATCGCCGTACCCTGGCGTGCCTCCGTTGATACATGCGGGCTTCCGTAGGGCGATCGCCAAATCATGAGGCGGTTATGGCGAAGTGTTGCGTGGGACCATTTCAATTTAAAAAATGACCAGGTGTACTGCAATCACTGCAATGCAGCATACAAATATACCTCATCGACAGGGTCCATGGAACACCCTTATTACGCGAAGAAACCGCCAACAGTGGTTGCGCGCTGAGTAATGGCGGTCGTGAAGATTCTTTTTTTTTTTTTCAGAAACTTTATTGAGAAGGTCATGAAGATTCGGTGTACACACGTCGAGGGAAGCTGCAGGAGGCGGCGTAGTGCCTCGACGGGAAGACTATTTCGCACAAAATGGCACAAGAGAACAGCAAAAAGTTCCACGCGGCTAGACTAAGCAATACGAGCGATAGAGCAATGAATGCGGTCTTCGTTTGTTGGGTGGCCGCTCGGCAGGGAGAGAGAGCTGGGTAAAACGTCTCGGCCAATCAGCTTGCGGGGTGAAACGTCTCGGCCAATCAGCTTGCGAGATTCCCGAGCCGAGCAAACACGAGAACAGAGAGAGAGAGATTTGAGAGAGAGAGGTAGATTTGAGTTGTGCGGCTCTCCGTGCCCTCCGTGCTGATACCTGATGTTCTAATTTAGTCTACCTACCTAAAAATGTTAATGATTAACCGATTATTAATCATTAATTCTCCCGGCGATCGGTGAAGAAAATTTCACCGAATGCCCATCCCTAGTATCAAATATCTGCTTCCAGTATGTAGTTAAACTGACACAATGCCAGAACACGTGGCTGAGATGGCTGGGCCCTGCCCACACCTGGGACAGAAGGGATCTGTATCTGGGTAGAGTTTAGCTAATTTACTTGGTGAGAGGTGTAATCTGTGCAGCACTTTAAACTGTATTAGTCCATGTCTAACACACACAGAGGAAGTACAGTATGTATTGCTTTGATAGCTGCATGCCAAGCAACATCCGGCACCAATTCCCTGAGCTCCTCCCCCCACTGTCTTTTTAAGTGATCCAGTGTTGGAGAGGAAACTCTTTGAATTTTGTCATATGTGATTGATACTACACCCTTTTCAAGTGGGTTTATTTCTAAACAATCATCGAGCCAGGTGTTGGGCCAGTTAGAGAAAAGTGCGATTTGACATAAGTGCATAGTTAGAGGTACTTTAAAAAGTCCGCTTAGGGAATATTGAAGTTGCTTTTTAATTGCTGAAAAGGCATAAAACTGCCATCTTTGAAGAGATCCTTAACACATGTGACCCCTTTCTTATGCCAGTGCCGAAAAGACGGGTCAATTAACGCTGGGGTGAAATGTATGTTGGCCAAGATAGGAGCTGTTGGGAAGGTGCATCTGTGTTTAAAATGTGTCCTAAACTGGAACCAGATTTTTAAAGATGCTTGGACAAGAGGATTATTTGTGCAGTGATGTTTACTCAAGGGTAGTGGACTGCACAGTAGTGAGCGGAGTGAAATTGGGTCTCTACTGTGTTGTTCTACAAGAGCCCAAACTGGAGATTCTACATCCGATGCGATATTAAACCAAAAGAGGAGCCTATGAATGTTTGTTGGCCAGTAGTAATAGAGATAGTTACCGTAGGTAAGGATAGACCTCCCTCCTCCTTCTGTCTCTTCGGAATGTTTTTGTTCCAGTGTTTTGTCTGGCTTAAAGACCTTGGCGTGGTGGCAGAAAACACATGACTGTACTGTAACTGGAATATGTTAATTTTATACAGTTTATTTCTTGTTTTTTAGATTTTGCACAGTAACTTTGCATATGGAACTTACCATATGAAGTATTGTACAACCAAGGCTTGACTGTTGGAATATTGGGCCAGTTGGGGTCCCACCCAGACGTCCTGTGTTTGGACTTTTACTGGTGTTATCATTCTCTCCTTCCTCTGCTCTCACCTCTCCTGGACCCTCTGCCTGAACACTTTTCTCTCCTTAGCTTATCTTGTGTGTCTCATCTTTCTCTCTCTGAGCCCTGTCTAATTCACGTTCTCTCTCTGTCTATGGTGGTATACAAACAGGTTAGAAAATACCAAGTGTCATGTCTTGTCCTGCAGGATTTTTTTGTGCATGCATACTTAAATTATATGATCACAGGTGGGTATAGTAGCCAGAAGTTCTGCTCATGTAAAAGCAGTGCTTTGAAATTAATAATTAGAATAGAATAAGCTTTATTGTCATTGTACAGTTATACAGTGCAACAAAATTGTAATTAAAAGTAGACAACCAAAAATTTCTAGTTAAGGGTACAAAGAGCACCCACTTAAAAACTTGAGTAATGATGTCAGTCTTGAAGGTTTGAAGCTTTTATAACAATTTTCTTATAGTTTTTTACTTTTCTCTGTGAATTTATCTACATTTGCAACCATCTTCTTCATTTGTAATTTTTTTCTTGTAAAATTATGACTTTTCTTGTGTATTTGAGACTTTATTGTAAACTTGTGGATTATTTTATAGCTAATTTTTGTCTATTTTTTTTATAAAATTACTTTGTTTAAAAAATAAATTTGAAACATATTGTGGTAAAATTTTGACTTTTTTCCCTTATACAGTTTACACTTTTGACCATAATTTTGCAGAGCCAGAACAGAACAATAATTTAACTCTGATTTCAAAGAAAAAAAATTAATAAAATTATATTTAATGAAATAAATTAACTTAAATTATCAAAGATGCAGTTATTTCTGTTAATCCTTTAACTGCCCTAGGTGCCATCTGGCGCCTGGGGAAATGCAAGGCAGCTCAAGGCCCCCCCCCCCAAGTGGTCAAGAATGGTAAAAAATTTTCTCAATAAAATAGTTCAGATTTCCAAGGCTATAACTTGAAAGTTACAAGAGATAATGGCTTACTGTCAGTTAGAAAGATGTAGAATATGATCCAAAGTTTGAGATGGGAATAAATTTACGCATGTAATTTGCATAATGTCATGGCAGCTATATAAATTACATAACTCATTCAAAAGTGGACTTTGGACACATTTACATAAAGAATGGTCTGTCTTTTTGATGCTGATTTGTCTACAGGGGTGTGTTTTTATCTAATCTTCAAAAGTATATGAACCACAAACTCAATAAAATGTCCAAAAAACCATATATTTCTCTTACCTGTTGCCGGGTGGGGGGGCTCGCCCGCCCACATGACCGGTCCGTTTTCGTCCATCATAGTCGATGTTTGTGTGTTTGCTGAGCCATTTACACCATGTACCACATCTACAAACTCTTATGATTACCCCATGTGAATTTCGTTTGTATTACACAACTATTTTTTCTGTTTGGTGCATTATTCCTGTGGGAATCCATGCCGCCCGTGGGCGCCGCCATCTTGATACTGGTAGCTCAGTTTTTCGTTCATCGTGGTCGATGTGACACATTTACTTAGTAATTTACACCCGTGTACCACTTCTACAAACTCTTATGATTATCCCACATGAATTTCGTTTGTATTACGCGGCTATTGTTCCAGTTTCATGCAGTTTCAGTCATCATCATGGCAGCGATGACCAAACATGGCGGCATCCACATTGGTGTGTGAGCTCAAAGCAGAAAAAGGAAGAAGAAGAATGAGGATTTCTTCTTCTTTGCTATATTCCATGTCAGCCATGATTCCTTTGGCGCGTGTCTGCCACCTTCTAAACTGTCAGATCAATAGAGATTAGTACAAATTCTCAGTATAGCCGGGGGACGTCAATAAGTTGACACGTGCAGTTGCTGCACTGTGCCACTGGGGGCGCACGACCTGTCCATTTTAATCTGGGCAGTTAAAGGGTTGTTAAAATAGTAATATATATTTATAGTTTTTTAGAACTCTCCTCACCATCCAGACAGCAGGAAAAACCTCTCTTATTCTGAAATCCAAATGTTGGCGCCTTTAGTTTGTCTGAAGGCTGGAGGATGTTGACGGACTAAAGTCAATGACTTCATGAATTTCGGTCATCTTAACTTGCCAGGTACATAATAGTGAACATAAATTAGTTAATATTGTAGTGGCTAGTGAAGTAAATCCTCAGCAATTCATCAGTCACTCTTGCCTTTCCCTGCACATGAAGCCTAACCACACCTGTTAGCAAAGCGACTCCTCATTATTGTTCCCATTATCAGTGGGTTAAAACCACCATAAATGCCTCAACTGCTTACATACCTCTTCTGCTTTTTTTCTGCATTTAAAGTACTTTAATAAGCTCATGCTTCTCTTGGACAGTGACGCTAGAGAGAGACTCTGCCTGCCGACTGATGGTCACGTGGGCGTTGCACTTCTGAACTCCGACACGTGGATGACTGTCACGCACATTGTTTGTGTGCATGCTTGCGGAGTGTATCTCCTTAATTTATTTTACTTAAATTTGTATTTCCTTGTAGCGTGGCGGCATAACTTCAAGGGTGGCAGTCCGCCACGCAGAAATGTTACCAGAGGAAACTCTATTCCAGATAAATATGGAGATGAGTTTGTTCATTTCCTGAAAAAAATGCTTTTGGAATAAATACTGGAACATTCAGAAATAGGAATAAAAACCGTGGCATTATGGTCATTTTGACAATGTTAATTTGCCCAGCGAGAGTAAAGGGAAGCATAGACAGTTTACTCATGTCTTGTTTGGCCTTGTTGAGTGCTGCATTAAAATTTTTCTCAAACAGGTCTGCATATCTGTATGTGATGCTAACCCCCAGATAAGTGAAACAGTCCTTCCTGGTCGTGAAAGGGAAGGCCTGGAATGACAGCTGATGGGCTTTTTCATTAATGGGGAAGAGGATACTTTTACTTAAATTTAGTTTATAACTTGATACTAAGCCAAATTTTGAGATGAGCTTGAGAGCAATGGATATAGTGGTACTACTGTATATGGATCATAGGGACATCAGAGGTGAATCTATACTATCCTGCCTATATGATGTCATGTAGACATCATGTAGGCATCATAGGAACATCGTAGGCAATCCTATGGTGACGTCATAGGAACATCATAGGCAATCACAGGGACAAGAGTTGCAAATTAGCTAATAGCTATACACTCTTTGTGCAACACATCAGATTGATTGTCATTTGATTAATTGCCTATGTTTATTGCACTGTCCCTGTCAAATAAATAATCTAATCTAATCCTATGGTCTTGTAGCCAGTGCTGTTGTCTGTATGACGGCATCCCGAGTCCTATGTTGCCTGCCAGTCCTATTGTCTATATGACAGCATCGCGAGTCTTGTGTTGCCTGATATCATAGGATCATCATAGGACATCATGCAGAAATCATAGGCTGTCCTAATGTGTCCTATGATCGTGACACACACAGTGACAGAGATAATTTTCTGATGTGCAGGAGCTCTGACTGTATTGCTCTCCATCTCGTGCGTTGTCTTCATCTTCGTTGTGACCACTGGTTGAGGGATACGCGGTCCTATGTGTATCTGGCGTCATATAGACATCATAGGGACATCAGAGTCATGCCTGCGACGTACTGCTGGAACCTCAGGTGTTTCATCTTCACGGCACCTTTTCTGACGTGCAGGAGTTCTCACTGTATTGCTCTTCATCTCGTGGATCCTCCTCTTCTTCTTCGTTCTGACCACTGGTTGAGGGATAGGCGGTCCTATGATGTGTATCTGGCATCATATAGACATCATGTAGACATCATAGGGACATCAGAGGTGACTCTATACTATGCTGTCTATATGACATCATGTAGACATCATGTAGATGTCATAGGAACATCGTAGGCAATCCTATGGTGACGTCATAGGAACATCGCAGGCAATCCTATGGTCTTGTAGCCAGTCCTATTGTCTATATGACGGCATGGCGAGTCCTATGTTGCCTGCCAGTCCTATTGTCTATATGACGGCATCGCGAGTCCTATGTTGCCTGATATCATTGGATCATCATAGGACATCATGCAGACATCATAGGCTGTCCTATGATGTCCTATGATCGTGACAGTGACACACACACTGACAGAGATTAGGCAATCCTATGGTGACGTCATAGGAACATCATAGGCAATCCTATGGTGTTGTAGCCAGTCCTATTGTCTATATGATGGCATCACAAGTCCTATGTTGCCTGCCAGTCCTGTTGTCTATATGACAGCATTGCATTGTCTATATGACGACATCGTGAGTCCTGTGTTGCCTGATATCATAGGATCATCATAGGACATCATGCAGACATCATAGGCTGTCCTATGATGTCCTATTATCTTGACACACACTGACAAGATATTTCTTGAATTTATAGTGATGCTGTTAACACAACATAACAAAAATAATTTTTTTGTAAGTTGTCTGTGTTTTTTCAACTGATTTAAGATAATTTTGCACGGCTGAATCCGAAAATGACATCTGTTTCTTTCGATCAGGTCAGGTTTTTATGCTAAGTTGTAAGCAGTTGTACAGCAGTTGTACAGTTGTAATGTAAATTGAATAGTAGACATTGATAAAGGTACATAAGTACATGTAAATTGAATGTTATCAGGTTCAGGTTCAGGTTACTTTATTTGTACCCGTAGGTAGATTTGTTTTGCAGTCTAGTGACAACCATATTTACAAGCCACTAATTACATTCAACATAGACACAAACACAGGCACACATGAAGCTGACTATAAACATGATAAAAATACTCAAGGCTCCATCAAACAGGTTATAAAAAGACAAAGAGATGAGGGAGAAACCAGAGGTAAGAGAGAGGGGTCATGTTGAAGTTAAAAGTTAAAAACTAGTCAGAGGTTAAAAAACTCAAAGGTCTAAAACCCAATAAAGTATTTAGAACCCAAGTGACATCATACAAAATAAGTAAATATAAAATATGTACAATATATTTTTATATTTTGATGTTATGTCATCATTGTTCAAAATTCAGAGAATTTCAAGAAATAAAGAAGAATTTTGCATCATATAAAGCAAAAATACCTGTACATGTAAACAAAAATGTAAAAAACATGTGGCCATAGTTCAAAACGTTGACCTGATTGAGCAAGACCTATGTGATTTTTGGATTCAGCACGTCAAAATTGCCCTAAATCAGCAAAAAAAAAAAAAATTAAGACAATAAATTTGGTGTTGACCAGTGTAATGTTTAATGTGCAACAGATTACAATAAAATCAATAAATCATTGAGGAATATGACATGACATTTTTGTTCAGTATATAGTAAACAATACTTTGCTTCTCTTCTTCTCTCGGTTACTGGCGGATAGCAAACAACTGAAAGGTGCATATCGCCACCTACTGTACAAGAGTGTGTAACATTATGTCATCTGAGCCCGACCCCTAAATTCTATGGCTTAATCCTGTGTTATTTAAAAAAGAGAAAAGAGCCCTTCTTGTGATTCTTATTGTCTCTCCATCTCCATCTGTTCCCAGAATCCCAGTTAAATCCCATTCCCTACCAGCCTCTTGAACTTCATTTTCCTTTATCTCTCTTTCATTTCCGTATTTGTGACAGTGTAATAAGATGTGCTCGACATTTTACTCCACTTTCTCTACATTTGTCACTTTCGATTTTCCCCATGGTGAATAATGTGCCGTTTAAACGTGTGTGAGCCAGTCTGAGTCTTGACATCATTCTTCCCTCCTATTGGTTGTTATAAAATTCTTTATTGCAATAGATTTTTGTATTTTGTAATACGATCTACCTTTATGATCTTCATCCCATCTTTTTTGCCATAACTCAGTTCCTTTTTTCTTGATTACTGCTTTCCCTTCACCTTTTCCAAGAGATAATGGTATAGTTATGTCTTTTCCAAGAGCACTTTTTGCTAATTTGTCTGCACAGTCATTCCCTTTCAACCCTTCATGTGTAGGAACCCAACAAAACTGAACTTCTCCACCACCCGTGTGTACCCTAAATAAACTGTGATATAGCTCAATCACCAAGTCTTCCCTTGTAGATTTTAGTGTCCGTATGGTTTTTAAAGCTGCAAGAGAATCTGTGCACACCATCACCCGGTCCGGTCTGACGTCCTCCACCCACTGCAAAGCAATAATTATTGCCACCATCTCTGCTGTAAACACGGATGTATTGTTGGAGAGTCTTTTTGCGATGGTCACTTTAAACTCTGGAATGTATACTCCAACAGAGCCCTCTTTATTCTTTGAACCGTCAATATAGAGCTGTAAGAGGTTATAATAGTTGTTCCTGAGGTAAATGCTTGTTTTAACACTAACTTCACTCATATGCCAATCCTTTTTCCTCATCAGCAGACTAGTGTCTACTTTATTCCCGGAAACAGTCAAGGGGGAACATTACTCACTGGAGTGGTGTTAGCTATATCAGTAGTGTGCAGGCCATACATCCTGGATATATCATCATCACTCTATAAAAGCAAGAAATCTCTGTGTGTCTGTGTGTGTGTCACGCTTCATAGGACATCATAGGACGGCCTATGATCTCTGCCTGAACATCATAGGACGTCCTATGATCTCAGGCATCATAGGACACAAATGTGTCTTTATGATGTCACATAAACCACAGCGATCATAGGACGATTTGTCTTTATGATGCCATACATAGATTTGTCTATGTGCATAGGACATGTCTTTATGATGTCATATGATCGCTGCCTGAACATCATAGGACATCCTATACCATGTGTCTTTATGATTTTCATGATTCTGTCCATGAACTAGAATTACGACGCACCTATCCCTCAACCGGTGGTCTCAGCGAAGAAGAAGAAGACCTACCAAATGGAGAGCAATATAGAATGACGACAACAACTGCTGCACGTTAGAAAAGATGCCATGAAGAAGAAACACCTGAGGTTCCAGCAGTACATCGCACCCGTCTGAGATAGGACACCCTTCACCAGCATAGGGTACGACAGACTTTAAAGCACGTTTGTAGGACATCACAGGACAGCCTATGATCTCTGCCTCATCATCATAGCGCGTCTTATGAACTCAGGCATCATAGGATGACTCGCCATGCTTACATGACGGCAAATGTGTAACATCATAGGACGACTCGCCATGCCTACATGACGGCAAATGTGTAACCTTGATGAATGAACTGAACTGCTGCACGTCAGAAAGGATACCGTGAACATGAAACACCTCAGGTTCCACCAGTATGCCGCAGGCATGACTGTGAACAACATAGCCGTCTGAGACAGGAGGAGACCCTTCAGTGGTCTGAATGAAGAATAAGAAGACCCACCAGATGATGTCTATATGACAGCACATAGACAGAGCACATGACTCCCTACAAGACCTGTATATAGACACAGGTAAGCTGACTGGCACAGCTATTGACACCGCCGAGGACACAGTCCAAGGACGGATAATTTTTTCATACATAGGGAATTGTTCAGAACTCCTTGTGGAAACTCCTGATACAAAGATATACAGTGATGAGATAGAGTGAAGTACGTGGCGGTAATGCACCTGTAAGCTGGTTGCTAACCGCCAATCAAATCTAAAAGAAGAAGAAGAAGAACATAACACAGAGCAGTGACAGGCAGAAGAAGTAACAAGCAGGGGCAAACAGCCCCAGATGGCAGGGCATATTTTGTGTGATTTTTATGTTTTGCTGCATACAGAAGCCGTCACATGTGATTACCACTTAGTGCTGTGTTGCTATACCAACTGTCCTGTAACTGGCAAGAATTCTGTTCCAATGCATCCCCTCTACGGGCGTGCACGGGTATGCACTAGTATTATAGATGGACCATATTGATACCAAGGGAAATTCAGATTCTCAGGAAAAGTGACGTTTATCAGTTAATTGTCAATTAATTGTTAATAAGGTGAATCAACTAATGATTAATGAATTAATCAGTAACTTGCACCTCTAGTCCATAGGGCAAAGTGTTACATCCTAAAAATAAAATCCCACATTTTTTCACGCCATATCCAGTTTTTGCTTTTAATCTTTATTTTTGATTGAGGACAAGGAATTATTTCAAATAGTTTTTAACTTATTCTGGTCAAACTGAAAGGAGCTAATGTGATGATATGGTGTCTGTCTGTCTGTCCATCCACATTTCACGGAAATCGTTACTCATAGGCAATTACCTTGATTCTCACCAAACTCAAACATAAGGACCTTCATTAGGTCTGTGATTGAGTTTGAATGTGATAGAGTGGGACTTAAGTTCAAAGCTGGCTTGAACCAAACCTTTTTTATAATAAAGGTTTGATCAAACAAAGGTGAATCCACAAATTTCTGATGAAAGAAAGTACCAGTGTAACTGTTATAAAATAAACTTGTGTAGATTATGAAACAAAAAAAATTTCAAATTTTGATGTAAAATTGATTTATTGCCCACTCCTACCTGCCCCTCAGTGGACTGCATCAGCATCAGGTCTTTCAGAAATTTGACTTCCTACAGATGAAAATGTTTTTCATGTAAATTTGCAGTTTTCTTCTAAATTTGAGACTCTTTTCTCATAAATTTTGTTTTTTAATGCATTTTTCCTTCATTTATTTTTTAACCTAAATTTACAGCTTCTCTTGTAGATGTAGCTTCTTCATAAATTTGCCTTTTTAACATACACATTTGTCATATGAACTTTCCCGTGTACTATATTTGCAAATGTATTCATTTAAATGTTTGTTTTTGTGAATTTGTGATTTTTAATATCAAGTTTCTCCTTTTTGTAGTATATTTATCCTAAATTTGATTGGTGAATTTGGTGAAAAATGAATATCTGTATACCAAATGTGAAAACTGAACAATAGTGTATTGAATGAATATGTGGATAACAGAATATGTGTGCACTGGCATGCTGTTTGCTCTAGATGTGTTTGGCTGCGTGTCCACAGGGAAAGTAAAGGGGCGTGTCCACCAAATGTGTTTTTTCTGCTGTGGGTGACTATTTTCTGTTTATTCTCTATGTATTCCAGCATTCACAGCACTGTGCGCCCTTGGCGCTAAAACGCTCTCGGCGGTGACCGCTTTTTGTTGCGGTGCTCAGGGCTGAAAAAAGTTCAACTTTTCAGACTACAGCTGTGCTCGTCAGTGTCATCCTAAGCAGCCAATCAGAATTAAGGAAGGGCAGGACATAGGACGCTGGTACAGGAAGACGGGAACAGTAGGATAACGGGGAAGAGGCTAAACTTTGCTGCATCAAACAATCCAGTACTCTTTGGTCTGACACTAAAAAGGATATCATGATCAAAATTTGAAAGCAAACACTTGGAGGAATGTGTCCACATCTGTCGGCGTGGCAGGTGAGCGTTTGTGCCTTTGTCATTGTCATATTTTTTACAAGTTTGTTGCGGTAGATAATATGGATACTATGTGCATTTGTAGTCGATAATTGAAAAAAATGGAAATACCTCCAATGTGAAATGTGATCATTTACCGACAGTCATTTATGAGTTTAGGAAACCGTGTGTTGAGCATATCTCAGCGTGAGTTTTACAAAAAAAAGATGGAAACATAAATGAAATTTTGACCATAGACTACTCACCTCAGAAGAGATCTCTGTAATTAGTCTGCATCGGAGAAATTGACGGGCCAATCTTCTCCAAAACCAGTTCAAACTAACTCCTAGTCATTCTGAAATACTCCTTGAAACAGGCGCAACTCCTTTACAAGTTTGGTGTCTGGTTCTCCTGTACAAATCCAGTTGATATCTGTACCCAGACTCCTGTTTTCTTTTGTGTGTAATCATATTTTGCATCCAGAGCTGCTGCCAATGCCAGAATAAGTTTTCTGTCCATTGTTATTTAGAGACTGATATTAAAAAGTAAGTAGAAAGTCTGACCATGGGAAAAACGGAAGTGCTGAGCTGTGAGTGACAAGCTGTTGCTAGGATACAGGACTTTTTTTTCTAGAGCGCAGCACACAAGCACTGTAAAAAAGAGGTTCAGGGCAGTCGGGCGACAAAAAACACGTTTGGTGGACACGCAGCCCAAGACAAAAATTTGTTGCCCAGTAACATGTTATCTAAAACTGACTGCAAGTAATGCAGTTGAATTTAAAAAAAGTACACACACACACACACACACACACACACACACACACACACACACACACACACACACACACACACACACACACACACACACACACACACACACACACACAGAGAGAGAGTGGTGTGAAAAAGCGTTTGCCCCCTTCCTGATTTCTCATTTTTTTGTATGTTTGTCACACTTAAATGTTTCAGATCATCAAACAAATTTAAATATTAGACAAAGATAACACAAGTAAACACAAAATGCAGTTTTTAAATGTGTTTATTATTAAGGGTAAAAAAAAAATAAATCCAAACCTACATGGCCCTGTGTGAAAGAGTGATTGCTCCCCCATGTTAAAACATAAATTAACTGTGGTTTATCACATCTTTGGAAAGCTGAGTTCAATTTGTCTAGCCACACCCAGGCCTGATTGCTGCCACACCTGTTCTCAATCAAGAAATCGCTTAAAAAATAGGACCTGCCTGACAAAGTGAAGTAGACCAAAAGATCCTCAAAAGCTTGACATCACACTGTGATCCTGAGAAATTCAGGAACAAATGAGAAACAAAGTAATTGAGATCTGTCAGTCTGGAAAAAGTTATAAAGCCATTTCTAAAGCTTTGGGACTCCAGCGAACCACAGTGAGAGCCATTATCCACAAATCGTGAAAACATGGAACAGCGGTGAACCTTTCCAGGAGTGGCCTGCCGACCAAAATTACCCCAAGAGCGCAGCGACAACTCATCCAAGAGGTCACAAAAGACCCCACAACAACATCCAAAGAACTGCATACCTCACTCCAGACTCCACCATAAGAAAGAGACTGGGCAAAAATGGTCTGCATGGCAGAGTTCCAAGACAAAAACCACTGCTGAGCAAAAAGAACATAAATTCTTGTCTCAGTTTTGCCAGAAAACATCTTGATGATCCCCAAGACATTTTGGGAAAATACTCCTGTGAACTGACAACACAAAAGTTGAACTTTTTGGAAGGTGTGTGTCCCATTACATCCGGCGTAAAAGTAACACAGCATTTCAGGAAAAAGAACATCATACCAACAGTAAACTATGGCGGTGGTAGTGTGATGGTCTGGGTCTGTTTTGCTGCTTCAGGACCTGGAAGACTTGCTATGGTAAATGGAACCATGAATTCTGCTGTCTGCCAAAAAATCCTGAAGGAGAATATCTGGCCATCTGTTCGTGACCTCAAGCTGAAGCACACTTGGGTTCTGCAGCAGAACAATGATCCAAAATACACCAGCAAGTCCACCTCTGAATGGCTTAAGAAAAAAATGAAGACTTTGGAGTGACCTAGGCAAAGTACTGACCTGAATCTGATTGAGATGCTGTGGCATGACCTTAAAGGCCTCGGACGGTGACATTTTTTTATTGAACCAATAAACTGATTGTATGAAAATATTCCATTCTGGCCATTCCCGTGATTTAAAATGTGTCACCAGCCTCCATAAATGACTTTATTTGTTAATAGCCCATATTTCACTTAGTGATGCTGCAGTACCGCCATCTCTCGATAGGGGCGTGCAGCAGTGACGTCAGGTCAGGGAGAAACAGGAAATGGCTGCAGGAAATGGATGATCACTGGCCTGCAGAAATGGCTGAACGACAGCAGAGTGATTTGGACAGCAATTATTTTATCGAGTATGACGACCGCAATATAAGTGATGATATTGAAACTGACGAATCTGATGATGAAGTAGTTTTGGGTGGTGCTGATGGGGTTATTCAGCCGTATTTGTTCGAGCCCGAGGGTGCGGCGTAAGATGCGGACGAAACAGCGACCGGAGCAGAACGAGAGGACGAGAGGCAAGAACGAGAGGCTCGCCGATTTATATTGGTAAAATATGCTTTGAAATTTTTTTTTTTAGGCGATATGCATGGTCACACACTTAATTATCAAAATAAAACTGCCAATTTTTCCCTCGCTGCCTTACTTGGCGACTTATAAACATTCTCTTTCTGCTC